>JAUYWH010000020.1:6264324-6278556 GCA_034779795.1 Ctenopoma multispine
GGGGAACCACCACCCCGGTCTGCCAATCCAGGGGTACTGCCCCCGATGTCCATGCGATGTTGCAGAGACGTGTCAACTGTTGCAGAGACGTGTCAAATGACTTTGCCAAAATCCCAAAATAGTTTTCTAACTTTAATTCACACAAAGGATTTACTTTTTATAACATGCAAAACATCTTAAATTCTATAGCTTGTGCCAGATGTCAGTGCATTGCCCTGTTCCATCCACCATCCACCATCCACCTGTCCTTCACACGTGGTTTTTAAAATCAGTATTTCAAATGGTTGGTCCAGATATTTTAGCTGTTATAAACTGCTGTTTGTCTACTGCTGTATTTCAGTATTTAACAGTCCCCACACAGAGACTTAATCCAACAATGAATTACAGCTAATGCCTCTCAGTCTCTAACCTGTATTACATTATTCGCCTGGGCCATAAACCATTGTTGTTAAAAAACTATTAACCAAGAATCACCGCTCCTCTGGGTGACGTGTTTGTTTATTGAAAAAGTTCTTGTTCAGGTGCTGTTGACTCTTGTTTACGTCAGATAATGTAGTAACTTAAGGCCCTTTGGAGCCTTTGAGGCAACATTTTCGAAAATTATTCAGGTCTCATCTTTTGTAATGAACAAACATGTCACCCATGGGAACAGTGTGTTATTCCTCTGTCTGTGGCACAGAAGAATAAGATGATCCAGGCTGGAAACTGACATTAACTGTGAGTAGAGACAATTTTTGGGTCTGTATGGGGATTGTTGAATATATAATGTAGAAAATTACTTGTTCCCTCTGTTTTAAACAATTTACACCCAACTCTAAGCTGCTATTTTATTTTATTTCTTTAAAAAAAAACCTTAACCTTCCTTTAAGTTCATCAGTTACCTTTTGTTCGATCAGTGATCTGGCTCTGGATTGGCTCATCTCACATCTATCCAACAGTTCTCTCTCTGTTACGCTTGGAGATGCCTTCTCCTCTCATGCTTTTGTGGGGTCAGTTCAGGGTCCCCTTGTATTTACTATATGCACTCTGCCCTTGGGGCAAATTATGTGCAAACGTAATATTTATTTTCATTGCTACAATACACAACTCTATGTGCCAATAAAGCCCGGTGCCATCAATGTGTCTTTATCATGTCCTGCCTAAATGAAATTAAGAAGTGGATGTCCAATAATTTCCTGCAGTTGAATGACTCCAAATCAGAAATAATTATAATTACACCTTCTGGCAGCAGAAGCACTAGCAGCATTAGCAATCTCTTATCTAGTCTGAGTGTCTCATCTAATAATAAATAAAATGAGGCTCAAAACCTTTTTTTTCTCTGACAGTCAGGTGACACACTTGTGCAATTCTGCTTTGTCCAACTGAGATATTGACAGATGACCTTGAAATTGAAGCAAAAGCAGTTTGCACATACCCTGCATGATGCACAGAGACTAAATGATGGAAACTGTTCGAATAATTGTGAACCTGACTATATTTTGTGACATGGTATTTTTACAAAGTTGTATTAAACTAGCCAAAGTGGTCGTGCATTAGAAGCATTTTCCTTTTCTTTCATAAATGCTTTATTACTGGTTGAGTATGATTCCTTTTATCCAACACGCAGTGATATTGCGTTCCAGTTGAAGCTTTTCAATTTTACTCATCGAGGCTTTCAGAGTGAGTTTAGTTTCTTCTTTTTCACACATCATTTCAGAACTTGCAACACTGTCATTTATTAGACTCATTGTTCCTCTTCTAATTTCCTTTTATTTCTTTTTTTTTTTTTAAAGAATGATTTGTGCATTAAAAACACATCCACAGACTGAAAGTAAATTCCTCCAACAAACATCCCGTTTGCACATCAGCAACAGTTCTTGTGGTTGATTCTTGATTCTGAAAGCAAATTAAAAGATTGCAGTGAGTGTGAGATTGGGACTTGTTTGCTTAAATGTCTAACGTGCTGCCACAGAAGGAGACAAGAAAAGGTCAGAGGATCACCAAAGTCTGTTGGGGTTATGGGAATCCTACTATCTCATGGAATTATCTGTATGTTGTCATATTTCCCCCACGGTAAAAGCAAGTTATCTGTACAAAAAGCATATACACATGCTATACAGAGAGAGACAAGATAATACTATCATTAAGGAGAACCATGATAAAACAGTAAGTGTGAAGAAAAATGCGTGGAGGGCTCGTTCACTAAAACTGCCTGAATAAGTCTGTCTGCTGCAGCTGAAAACAATACTCACTGATGATGCATAAAATTTACAGTATTTGCATATCTGATTTTCATCGTAATTCTAATTTGCTATCTCGATCTTGCAGGCAGTAGCACAAAACAAGTTTTTCAACACTTAAGAGTGAGCGTCTCTTTCTTTCTTTTTGCATAATGCTCCGTCACGCTTCTTCTTTATTTTAATTTCTGAAGCCGAAATCTTTCGGGACATAATATTGGTGTGAGAATTATCAGAAACATGATATTTGCATATTAACATGGACTAAATAGTTGAATACCAAAGTCTCAAATATAAGGTTTTGTCTTCGTTATGATGTGTACATGAACTTGTTTTCTCCTACTACTCACCAACACAGCTTCACCTCACAAAGAAGGTAGATGAATTTCTCTGGGATCTTACGAGGAGACAGCTCTGCTGGAGTGCCCAGAGGCTGACAGAAACCATCTGAATGTTCTCACTTTCACAGCCAGTCCAGCGCTTTCAGGGTCTACATCTGGGCCGGGCCTTCATAGCTCAGCTGTGCAGCCTTTTGAACTGAGGCAGAGCGCACATTAAAAGTCTCACAGGATTTCAGAGCTCACCATGAATAGGCTTGGTCTCAATAGGAATAACTCAAACATGTATAGAATATCTCAAGTCGGCACATGATGGTATGCAGTCTGAATGAAGCCGTGGGGGCTGTTCTCGCTCCTTTTGCAAAAGGAAAGATACTGATTCACTTCCACCTCCTGCAGTGCTGGTTTGCACTTTAGCACCACCTGTGGAGGGGTCAAGCAGCAGGGGTTTCCTCTTTAAAGTTCGGTATTTGCAATAATGGTGAGCGATTTGTAGTCTATCATTATACAGCACTTTTCTCGCCACTTCACCTTCACCGCTCTGTCCTTGTTATGTAATTTACCATAGGTTTTCCCTTTCTAGTTTATTGACAGTCTGATGTGTTCTCTGGCTTTATATTTACACATCAGTGGAAACGGTGAAGTAAGATTGCTTTTTAACGTGCAGCTGAAATATGAGCTCATCTTCATATTATCAACACTAATGTCTTGTGTAAAAGGAAGGTTTGGTTAATAGTTTATATCTGGGTCCATTACCTGTCATTTGATCCCCTCTACTCCATGGGACTCATGTTCTTCGCTAGGCCATCTGAGACGGCAGCATCAAGGCAGCTGTCCTCCATTACAGATAAACACGGCTCATCGCTCTCAGCTCCATCTCTGTCTCTTTCCATGGGTCTGATAATGACAGCACAGTGCAGAGGGGAGGATCAGTCAGTCAGTCAACATGCTGTGTATTTGTAGACCCACTGGCATCACAGTCGGCCTGAGAGTCACGCACATTTGTCTCCTGTTTGAAAAAAACTGGAACACCATGACAACACTTTATTGTCTTCAGCTATCAAAGGAAATACAAGAGTTGTGTTGGTTTATGTTTCTGTGAGTGATCCGTTTATTTCTAATTGTGTGTGTGTGTCTGCGTGTGTGTATTTGTGTGTGTGTGTGTGGTGAGCTCAGGTGCGCAGCCTGAAATTGGAGCAGGAGGTTGAGAAGAATAAGATCCTCTCCGAAGCCCTGCAGACTCTGGCCACAGAGCACCACGAACTTGAGCAATCCGTCGTCAAGGGATCTTCACCACGGAGTGCCCTGAGCGAGGATGAGTTCCACGACGCTGTGTCTGGTGAGTTTAACGAGTTACTGTGAACACGCGCAGGAGATACGGGAGGTTCAGTGACGAGCTCATACTTGCTGCTCTGTCATTCACCTGTAGGACACCGGAATACTTTTTCCCGCTGGTGAATGTCTTTGGTATATTTGCCGCTCCTCAAGCGTGACGTAAGCTCAAGTGTTGCCTGGTTGTGCTGGAAAAAACTCTTTTTAAATGAATGTTTATTGTTGGTGTGGAAAAAAACTGCATGGTGTAGTAACATTAAAAAAAAGAGCCTGACTGATATTTGTAGATTTTATTTTACAAGAAAAGCTATGAAATAGAGACATGTTAAATGCTAAACTCAGAAACAGAACTGTATTTAATGTGATGCCATCACAGCTCAATGCAATGAAATGCTATATATCTTTATACTGCATGGAATGTTTGCATTCGTCTTCTAAGCATTTACTGTGACATTAGAGCATATTTTATATATTTTTTCACTTATTATTACCATAGCAGTGCACAATCAGTTAAATCATTTGACAGTTATTATACATGTTATTTATTACAATATTCTTGTTACAGATCCACTAATACTGACTTTTTGAGGGTCATAACAATATTTCGAGTTTGATCAAAGCAATGATAACGATAACACAAACATTTTTTTATGTCTAATACACACTGACTGATGTTGTGGTTGACAGGGGGCCATAATCAAGAGGTGACAGGATACACAGTGCTGCTCAGCTTGCTACTTTTAGAGCTGCGTAGCTGCAGACTGGTCAGATTGACCATGCTGACCCTGTCCACCACAACATTAAAGCCACCATGTGGTGTGGCTGACGAGTCTGTGTAGCGAGTGGAGCATTTTGTAGATTTTTAGTGGAGATAAGATGGTAACACGCTTTCATAATTAATGTAAATCTAGCATTTCTGTACTTATGTTTCTTGTTATTTTTGGCCAAGTACTGTCTACTCAGATATAAACCAATATATCTGCACTATGCCAAGATTACTTGATAATTTGCTGCGGCTGATTTATCTGTCTGGCACTAATTGCTATATTGCATGTTTTGACACTGGCTTTCCTGTCAGAACACAGTAGATATCCATGCACTGGTTTTATTTTATTTCTATTTTCTATTTTATGGCCTTTATTAGTTTTGATTTACCTGAGATCTGTATTCACTCGATGTTTTGATTTTGCCTCTGGGTTAAAAACATTTCGCGGTCGTCTCTATGGGTCCGTCAGAATCAGGCTCTGAGGTCTCACTGAGCGGCTTTGAGACCGTGGTCAGCCAATCTGAAGACGAGGACGAGGACGAAGGTTCTTTCATGTTAAGCAGCCCCACCAGCAGCCCCACCAGCATGTTGCAGGAGGATCACCATGGCGACAAGGATGCGACACAACCCAATGGGATCACAAAGCATAGGTCAGTGAATGAACAAATTTAACAAAGAGCTTGTCTCCTCATATCAGACTGTTATTGTTGTGATTTATGTGGTTGTAATATATCATAGATACTAGTGATAGATAGTGTCAGGCTGTTACATTATCTATCCTGGTCTGAGAGTTCCATTTTCTCGCTGATATTTATTTTTCATTTTTTGTGTCCTCCCTCAGGTCTTTCCACTTCATAGTGTGAATAATTTAGAGTCAGGGTGAGCCTCTTAGAACAAGGGGGAAGAGTTGCATTGAAAGAACTGAGCTCTGTGTTGAAGCTGGTAAATATTGATGAGGTCAAAGTGTAATGCAATAATCAGTGTGCAGTATGATCCCATGTTGGCTAATCCCTCAGAGCGTTGGAGTGCAGTTCAGTCTATTTATAATGATAAATAATATTTAATGGCATCATTTATTGATCTCCAATAAATTGAAATTGTTGTTGGACAGTTGTACATGTCAGTGCTACTACAGGGTTTCGGTGACTGCTCTACCAACTAAGCCACTACCGCCCCTATTTTGATGCTATTTTGTTTTTATGTGAAGCCCTCATGTTATATTCTCGTGGCCTAGTGTATCACCCAAACACTAAACTGTAAAACTTTTAGGATAGTCTTCCCTGGCTCATCTGTTTTACAGCACATGAGACATCTCCTGCTATTATATGTCTGGTACCTTTAATCTTGTGTCTATTTTTAGAGAACTGGCACAGAGTCAAAGTCAGTGCATCATACTAATGCTACCTTAATATGTGTGTTATTTCAGGACCAGCTTACCTGCACCAATGTTTTCAAGAAATGACTTCAGTATTTGGAGCATCCTGAGGAACTGCATTGGAATGGTGAGAATCATGTTCACATTATTATCCATTGACAGATGGCTGCGTCGAGCAGTCAGTCAGCCGACTGTCGGTCCTGATTGAAATATCTCAACCATTGTTGGATGACAGTTTTGTGCTGGTGTTAATGGCTTTCTGTGTGGTACTGTACATGAATATGTTGATTATTGATAAAGCTGCTGTCGTTTTTCATCAAAATCATCACAGAATTGCAGTAATAGTGTGTAAAGTATTACTGATCGTTTTTTATATTTCTACATTAAACTATGAACAAGTTCATGCACCACAATCTTCTTATTTATCATTTTAATTAGTTCATTAGCACAGGATGTTTGAAGAAGACCAGACTGCCCTTCAGCCTTTTTAACATTCAACTTGAATATTGCCCTTGCAGTGTGAAGAGACTTTATTTCCTCTCTTTAGTCTCTTTTCTCTTTATATGTCTTTCAGGAACTCTCCAAGATTACAATGCCAGTGATTTTCAACGAGCCGCTCAGTTTCCTGCAGCGTCTGACAGAGTACATGGAGCACACGTACCTCATCCATCAGGCCAACGCCTCCTCAGATTCTATTGAGAGAATGAAGGTAGTGTAGTACATTCTGTAACATCCCGGACCTATCATGTGCAAATGACTTAAACTACCTGAAAATATAACCATCATCACATCCCATCATTATTAAGTGCATATGATTTTGTGTGATCTGCTGCTGGCAGTGTGTGGCTGCATTTGCGGTGTCTGCTGTGGCCTCCCAGTGGGAGCGGACCGGTAAACCCTTCAACCCCTTGTTAGGAGAAACCTATGAGCTGGTCAGGTAAATGAGCGTATACAATTTATACTCTTTATATGATCAAATACATACCTGAACATGCCCACTTTGTGCTTGTTCCTCTTCTAATGTTCCCCCTTTGATGCTCGCTGTCTTCTTGATCTCCAGAGACGATCTGGGCTTCAGACTCATATCAGAGCAGGTGAGCCACCACCCTCCAGTCAGTGCCTTTCACGCTGAGGGCCTGAAGCAAGACTTTGTGTTCCATGGATCCATCTACCCCAAACTCAAATTCTGGGGGAAGAGTGTAGAAGCTGAGCCAAAAGGCATCATCACACTGGAGCTGCCCAAGTAAGAACTCCCAGCTGATCTGAAAAAATAATCAAGTTTATTCTCTGTACGAGTGCTTGTAAACTTTATCACACATGCATGCATTTGGAAATGGTGCATTCTTCATAAATATAGACATTTTTCTCCCCAGGTACAATGAAGCTTACACGTGGACAAACCCTACATGTTGTGTTCACAACATTATTGTAGGCCAGCTGTGGATTGAGCAGTATGGAAATGTAGAGGTGATTAACCACAGGTAAGAAAAAGCATCAACCAACATACGTATTTAACGCTATACACTGTAGGTCTTAGATTTGGATATTTCTGAATAGGACAAGCTAAAATACAATTATTATTTTGAGGAAGTCTGATGAATAAGGAGGAAAATGGACAGTGCAGATGAGGAAGTTTAGTATGACTCGGCCAGCAGACAGTGAGAGGATAATGTGCTGTTTTCCTCCCTTTTCACTTAGAACTGGAGAAAAGTGCTGTCTGAATTTCAAACCGTGTGGCCTTTTCGGCAAAGAACTGCACAAGGTTGAAGGGTATATTCTGGATAAAAGGTACGACTTACACACATGCATCATGTTCAGGAAAGTCATCCGGATAATGAGTGGTGTTTGGTATGGAGACTTATTATTCTGGTCCTGAATGCTGAGGGATATAGTGGCATAGAGGATAGTACTGAAGTAATTCTCACCCTTAATTCAAAATTCACACCACACACTGATGTATTCATCTCCTTTTTGCATATTATAGCATACTATGAGCTGAAAAGAGTGTTCATCTATAAATCTGAACACCACACTGACTAAATTATTATGCAAAACATAAATTAACAATTCGCCTAATTACTCATTTATTGCCATTAAAACTAATTTATGAAAATAAAAAAGACACAAGTAAGGAAGAAGGCAGATAACATGTCACTGGACCAGACAAAGTAACACAAACAAAGAAGAGCAGATGGTTCAATCAGAATTACAGGACAAGCAGTCTCTAACACAACAGAGTGGGTGACTAAACACGAATGACTGGACACAAGTAGCGTGCATGACCATGAGAATAAGACCAAATGTGCAACATGAGATCTACAGACACACAAGGAGACATGTGGACACACGAAATGACACTGAGTGAAGTTATGCGAGATGAGAGAACTTGTTTATTTACTCAGCTTGATGTCCTATGTAGACTGATCCTGTTAGTCTGTTTACTTATTTCTAACTGGGAATGTTTCATTTGGCCGGATTTGTTGGAAATGTACCAGTTTGTGAGGCACTCATTAAAGTGCTTATTTAGATTTTTTTTTAACCATTGGTTTTGCATGAAGTGTTTCATGTGCTGCATCTCTGTAGTTGGAGAAAAACTGAAATCAATATCCAGTGCATGTGCCTGAGGATGTTGGTATGTGTGGTGTTTTTCCACAGCAAAAAGAGGCTGTGTGCGCTCTATGGCAAGTGGACGGAGTGTCTGTATGTTGTCGACCCTGCCGCCTTCGAAGCACATAAGAAAAATGACAAGAAAGGGACGGAAGACAAAAAAAGCAGCAAAGCAGTATGAACTGTTTAATGCTTTCACATCACTTATCAGTGACTGAGTTGCTAAAGTCAAATAAAATTATAATATCAAAAGATCTTTGCAAACAACCATAATTAACTCCATTCTTTCTAAGTAATATGCTGTACTTAAATGTACACTTGCCAGTAGACATCACTGTTTTCTGTTTGCAGGATTGCAGTGAAGATCAGGAGGAGGGTCCTTCAGCAGCTTCAGACACTGTGGTGATGATTCCTGGCAGCCAGCTGCTGTGGAGAATTGCTCCCAGACCAGCCAACTCTGCCCAGGTACGATAAACTCATTTGCAGAAGCCTCTGTAACTGTAGGTGTTTAAAAAATATTTTGATGTGCAAATGCTCTTCTATTTAACTTCTTTACTGAAGATGTACAGCTTCACATCGTTTGCAATGCAGCTGAACGAGCTGCGCAAAGAGATGGAGGGACTGGTTCCTCAGACCGACTGCAGGCTGAGGCCAGACATACGAGCCATGGAGAATGGTGACATTGGTAATTGACAGTTGTCATCAATGTACTGGAACTCAAAATCTTACTGTCATCTGAAACACTTGTGCAATGTTGGCTTCAATGCAGACCTCGCCAGTGAGGAGAAGAAAAGACTTGAGGAAAAACAGCGAACTGCTCGCAAAAACCGCTCCAAATCTGATGAAGACTGGAAGATGAGGTGAGGGAAACTAACAATGCTGTCCAATCATTTCCAGTCAACATTAAAGCAATGGCATTATGACTTTGCATAAAATGAATTATTATTCACCGTAGCAATTATATTAAGTAGAACATAATAATATAATATTGCTCAAGTATTCTCAGCTCAGACACTCATCCAATTTGCTGAGGTGAAGTGATATTTAAATAACTTACTCTATGTGCAGTTTTCACTGTGTCCAACACAAGTGTCTAATAATAATATAATTTGATAATTAGTTTTCTTTCTGAGAGTTAAGTGAGAAGACTGGTTATATTAGTACACTACACATGCTTACTTAACTTAGCTTTTTTACAGCTTGAGTTTTGTAAAGATTTTAAACAAGAAGAAATAAGAAAGTATTAGTGTGCTTTAGGTGTATTGTGTTAAGTTTGGGATAGCTCTGTGTTCAGTCTTTATGCTAAGCTATGCTAACCGCCTGCTTATAGCCTTAAATTTACTGTACTGGTTTAGAGTGGTATCAGTTTTCTCATTTCAACTTTAAATCAAATGTGCATCTCCCAGATTATAAAGCTTTTTTTTACTGAAGTGTGAACATTGATACCTCAGACAATCTTTTGTTTAATTTGCTAAACTGAACTGTTATTCGTGTCATTTAGTTTACACATTTTAATGCGGTTTTCATTGTGGCTGAATGGAATTTTTGTTTTATTGCTGCATTTTTTCCTTTCTGTACTATTTCATACTTTGTTGCTTGAACTAAACCTGCACTTGTCTTGTTTTTCTGTTGCATCCTCACTTTGATGTGAAGGACTCCTTCCCTGGGCCCAAGGTTAGAGCTGCTTGCTGTTTGACTGACACACCTGAAATATGTGATGGGATAATGATGTGAACTTACACTGTCAGTGTTTTCAAACACTTCCTTTTAAATTATATATTTAACTGTCCAACTGTCTCTTAGGATAAGGTAAAGAATCACTGATAACGAGCAGTCACACTCTCCTCTCTCCCTTCCACCAGCAAGGCAGCTCCACTTACTGGCACTAGATGGGATTACTCACACCACCAGGAGTCCTCACTCCAAATTATGCACCAAAGACATAACAATACTAAGTTAATTTTAGTCAAATGAACCAAAACTGTCAGCTGCTGTTCAGATTTCTTGTAACCTTGTGATGAAGCATGCTCGATCTTCCTTCCTCACGTTCTGTTGTTGGTGTAGTTTAGATTTTCTGGCTCGGGTCCCTGAACGCTGATGTGTGTCTGCTGCTGTGTTCTCAGGTGGTTTCAACAGGGACAAAATCCTCACACCAACTCCCAGGACTGGCTCTTCTCTGGTGGATACTGGGACAGGAAATACAGCCAGATGCTAGACATTTACTAATGAGTATTTCCTAAATAGAGGAATTAACATTGTACAGTTTCTTCTGTATGGAGGACACTGTAGCAACACTTTTTTAATAGAATAGTTACACTAACCATAAGCAATATGCAAACAGTATACTTAAAACTGTGTGGCCTTAATCTACTTTATGCACAGTTTTACTATCAAGAAATGTCATTAATCAATATTTAAAATGTAAAGTTGTTTGACAGTAATGTGAAATGTACCATTTGTGTTAGCAGTGAGATTGTTTCTGTTACCTTTAGCACTGTAGACAGGGGCTGATTCACACGGGTTTCGTCTTTTAGTGTTCATAAGTTCTATTTTAAAGTGTTTTTTGAGTTTAAATGTATATTTGTACATATGCTGTCCACAAATACACAGTGGTGTCATTGTGTTGTTCACATTTCCGCTGGACTCAGGTTAAACACACAAAACCACTACAAGTCCTTTATTATGAGGTTGATGTTGAAGTCATTTCTCCTGGTGATATTGACTTGAAGCATTTTTTTTTTTTCATTGTTTTTATCATTTGTTCACCAAATTCTGTGTCTGATGTGCTGCATATATCATAAAGCACAGAAAATTATTTTAGTTACATTTCTTCAAGTCTAAAATGTGTGTTTCATACAGGTTTGTCAGACTAAACAATGTTGGCTGTGGCTATAAGGTCCCATGACATAGAAGCAATTCATTTTTAAGGCACTTTGCCTCCATAAAGAGCATTTAAAGTATTTTATTGCGCACCTATGAAACTCTTCCATATAATCATGTTTGTTTTTACTGTTTATGTGCAGTATGTTTGGCATCAGAAAAATTTCAGATGAGTCTGGAAAATAAAGTGTTCTGCTCTAATAGTTTCTGTAACAGCATGGGTTTTTTCTACAGGTAGGTGGAGTTAAGGCTTGGATCCATTTCTGAAAATAATTAAAACTTCATCACATACTGTAGGTATACCTTAGGAAATGTCAAAATAGGGACATGGATTATAAATCAAACTCAAACAGACTCACTTCTTCCTTAATATTTAGTAAATGCAGTTTGCCTTGATACCCTGCTGTTCTCTATCGTTGGAGACTGCCTCTCCACCCTGTTACATATTCCATATGTACGGGAATAATGACCTTTCGTGTCAGGGCGCTTGGAGAGTCCTTTAAGACACACCGGAATTTCCGGTCACGCCTCCTCCGTAAGGTATATAACCGTCGCGGAGACGTGAGCTCAGTGATAGTTTGATCGGAACCCAACACCGAGCGGCATCGAGCCGGAGAGGCAGTCTCTTCACTCAGAGAACAGGGGTTACACCGTAACCCTTGTGTTACCTTATTACCTTGAAAGTGCACTGCACAAATCAGTCAGTTAACTGCTTCTTTAAAAAACACAGTTAACAGTTCTCCAGCTGACCATAGGAATTACATGTGTTTTGAATAAGTCAACTTCAGTCTTATCTTAGATGGTAAAATGCTTACATTGCTAAGCTAGCAGACCTGTTTCCATTGAACACACTGACAGCATTGGAGACATGAACAAGAAACAATAAAGGCTATGTTAATGTTTAAGCATATGTTAGATTTCTCTGCTGCTGTTAGGTGTTTTTTGTTTTATTAAATACTGCTGAATGCAACAAACTGGAAAATGGTGAACCTGTGAGCACTGGGTTTGCTATAGGCATCAGTGTATCTCCATTTGTGACCTCGTAACGCTTTTGCTCAGTCACATAGTGTTTCCTACTCAATCTCCAGGTGGAAAAAATGAATTTTTCTATTTCAAATTTCTATTAGTCTATTTTAGCTACCACTGGAACAACCTTGCATGTATATGTTCCATTCAGTTCAGGGTCACAAAATATTGGGGCCTATCCCAGCAAGCACTGATGAATGGGTCTTGGGCAGATCATAAATACATCAGGCTCCAGTCCACCTGATGCATTTGTGCAAATTTGCATTGACATAAGTTATCGGAGGAAACATAAAGGAACATGGAGCAGAGTTAGCATACACATGACCCAGGTTCTGTATCAGGAACGTTTGGCACAGCTTGTGTGTGCTGTAACCCCAGACCCCAAGCTGTGCTAAAAAAAAATACAGCTTCCACATTCGTTTGAACAGGACCTCTGCAGGGGTCCTGAGAACGTTTGAAATGTTCACTATGGCAAAAATTTACTGCAACTAAATTAATGTTTTTAGCCAAGCAATGTGCAACCACACCTTCTAAGGAACGTATGTTTTATTTGTTACTTTTGTTACTTTACATGGTGCTAAAATGTTCATATATTACAAATCATTATCTTGGTGTCTGATAAGCCTTCAAACCCATGAATTTCAGAATAACTTTCTGCATTGTATCTAAGCACCCTCACAGAGGATGTGCTGCTTTTGGACGAGATGCTGATATGAGACTTAAAAAGATGAAGGCTAGATGATTATCATCTATGCATGCAAATGTCAGGTGACACAAGAAGACGGTACTGCAGCCACACCAGAGATAAGAGCCGCCTGCTGTCACATACTGAGAATTGCATTTAGAGTAGTATGAGAATGATTTAAAACATCACATTAGGTTATGAGAATGGCAGATTTAATGTAATGCTAAAATGTTAAATCATAACCATGTCATGTTCTAATGTTGTTCTAAATCTGGCATTATGACGGACATGTGTGTATCAGTTCTTGAGTATTAGTCATTTGGGGTTTGAATAACTAATTTACCTACATGGTGTATGGTTCACAATTAGTTTGACCTTGTCAATCACAAGTACCTTCATCATTTTAACTCTTAACCCTTTACTATTCTCAACAGTTTGGTAGAGCACATTTTGAGTCCCTGTATTCATTTATTTTTTATGTAAACTTGTAGAGATGCAAATGTGTCACCACACAAGTGCTTCGTTGTCAGGTATGAAAAAAGGTGTAAGTAAAAATAAAACCCACCTGTTCCTTCCACTGTGTGGTTTGGTGAAAAGTCCAAATATGTATCACATATCATAAAGTAGGATGAGGAAATGACAGATAACGAATGATGAATGCATCAGTTAGTTGGCGATGGAGCTGTTGCCAGGCAACTTGAAAATTTCCTTTGCCAAGATTTAACACATACATGGGTCAAATAGGTTTTAGTATTTCTAGATCCAAATTACTTCCATTCATGTTATTGAGTACAGATAACCACTAGCTGCAGCTTGAACTCCAATGTTCCTGGTACTTCTGTGTCAAGCACAATTACTTACTGTACAACACATTTTCTCCACATTTACACGTTATATTGTTAAATGTATACATGTACGATATATACGTACATACATACACACAGATAGATAGATAGATAGATAGATAGATAGATAGATAGATAGATAGATAGATAGATAGATAGATA
>JAUYWH010000020.1:6283866-6309038 GCA_034779795.1 Ctenopoma multispine
TTTGTTAAGTACATAACTCCACATGTGTTCATTCATAGTTTTGATGCCTTCAGTGAGAATCTACCAATGTAAATGGTAATGAAAATGAAGGAAACACATTGAATGAATATCTATATCTATATATATCTATATATATCTATTTCTATCTATATCTATCTATCTCTCTCTCTCTCTATATATATATATATATGGGTTTTTTTTTGGGTTTTTTTTCCTGCATTCAAGTGCTGGTATAATTACTACAAATCTCATACTTCCTATTTAGTTTTGTTGTTCTTTATCACAAATAGATGTGATAAACCACACTTGTGCATTTCCTACAGTTATTTGTCCTTTCCTATTTTTAAATTGTGAGGAATGGCGTTTCTCTATGAAATACTCTCTGCTTCACACACTACTTGTGAAGTGAATGTGGTTCATAGATTCACGAGTCAAACACCAGTGTGACTCACCTCTTTTCAGCCATGAACTGAACATCAACCAATAAATGAATCAGAGTGTCTCACATTTGTGCGCCTCCTCCTACTCATTGCCAGCCTTGTCCCTTTGAGCAGTGCAGCCTGTTTTTCTCATTTTGTGCGCAATGTGCTGAGCCTTCTCCGTCATCCTGTCATTGTCATTTACAAAGACAGTGACAGACTCCTCAAGTTTTACCACAGATAGCTGCTTCAACAAATCTGACAAATCACAATAACACAGACAGTATTTATGATATATCAGTGGCTATAGGTTCACTTTGCTACAACCAATAATTCAGTTTCCTTAATCAGTGCCACAAAATCTTGGACTTGAGAAGTAAAAATTATCTGCTGTCTCTGGCTGAACATGACATTACTGATTTCGAGTCATTTTTATGAAATGGGTTATTGTGAGACTGATATTTAACAAAGCTCTTCAGACAATGTAAACATTCATATTTGGATGATATAGTGAACCTTGACTTGGTGTGAAGAGAGTTTCAGCTTCGGAGAGGAAATCACCTGCCTTTAGTGTTGTTTTGTTTGCATTGTGCAAAACTTTCTCCAGGTCTGATACTGTTTGAAGTGTCTGACAAGTTAATATTGTTTTAAAACCGCGTCTTACTAGTTTCTGTATATTAATTCTTGTCCCTCAGCGTTAAAACTTGTCAAGTTTATTCATTAATTGCAGCAGGGTTAGGATACCATGGTGAACAGTGAATTTTAAGATTAGTCACTTTCTGATGTGTATGATGCAATTTATTTATGAAAATACCTCCTGCAGTATTCAAACAATAATTTACATTCACAAAACTATTTATCAGAAAAAGTAATTATGCTCCTAAACTCCTGATGGGCTTTCAGTTTGATTAACAGAGCAAATTCACTCCGGGTACCTCGTCAGTCAGTAGACTCACGTTGTATCTCACAATATGCATATCTGTTTCTAGCTGTTCATCTTTTTGATCCAGGTGTCTCACAGCAGTCCTGTACCACCCAGCCAGAATCTGAAAAACAGAGGCGATAAACATTTAAAAACACTGATGTGTAGTACAAATATGACAGATGTTGGAATCAAACTTTTAAATGAGCTCTTTATAGAAAATTCATTTTCACATATACAGTATCTAACAACTCCATCAACACTTACCTTCACTTTAGAGGTGTTAGCATCCAGCTTGTTTAGTCTGGAGACTGAAGCTGGACCATGACTGATGTTCTGCAGCTGTTGTTTCAGTAAAACCAAACCATCGTCCAGCTTCTCCAAGTCAACCAGTGAAGCGTACGTGCAGCCGTCACATTCTGTTTGTATATAATAAGCAGTAATAGCAGGATGCTGTGTTTTCCAGGTAGCTCTTCATTCAAAAACATATTTTAAACACAAGCTCACCAATGCAGTCATTACGACGGCTAGTGTCACCTGATGTGATACACTCTGTTAAAAATAAAAAGTATTTAACAGCAGTACTAGTTTTTCAGTTCATGCCAGAGACTACAGAATGCCTGTGTTACAATCTGTGGGCATGAAGTGGACATGTTTTTAGAACTTTATCCATAATAAGAACTAAATGTGAGGATAGATCAGCTGCAGCACATAGTTTGCCACAGTCAAGTCATGTTTGTGTGTCCCCAAAACGCATGGAAATGCATTTTTAAATTACATGCCCCTTTAAAACATAGTAATAATTTGTATATTTGTGTAAATAAATATATTTTTACCTCCAGGTAAACCTCCACGTCTACACAAGCATTCAACCAATCCTGAGCCTGTCCAGACAGGCCAGCGCAAAGCTAAGAAAGAAAAAATAATGACCTTCATGCTGATACTAAGCTTGGTTGAGCTATGTATTGTAATAAAAGTAGGACTGACTTGTTCCATGTAAAGGGACAGGGACAGCAAGTCCTGTTAGCTGCCTTTCCATAGTAACCCTCTTTACACCATTCACACTGGTTACCGGTTGTGTTGTACTTACAGTTCTGGAGGTCGTTTACATCAAACAGAACATAAACATAAACATCATGTTCAAATTCCACAAATTCATGTGTAAATTAACAAATTAAAATATCTGTGTGTGTGTGTATGTATGTGTGTGTGATCACCAACCACACAGTTGCCTGTATGCTCATCACACTCATTGGAGAGTTTCTTGCAGCTACATGGCACACACTGACCCCTGTGCAGGCCGGTCCACTCTCTGTAGAAACCAGAGCCACACTCCTGTATGGAAACAGAGAGTTGAGCAGTGGACTATGGCATAACCAGAAAATGCAAACACTGCAACACAACTGACCTGGTTAGGAGAAGCGTGTTATCACAAAGTAATCACAAAGCAAAATGATTAACTGCAAGAAATGCTAATTTAATCCCTTATACACACACAAATATGACACAAAGAAAATATGCAATCAGGAGTGTGGGCTGTAAATAGGGGTGTGGATACATAAAGCAGTGCATGGTGACACTGAAGTTAGCGTGTGTTGGAAATCCACAAAATGTGCTCTGATGGACATTTTGAAATCAAGAGTAAAGCTTAGCATGGTTTACATTTAAGTTATTTTAATTAATTTTCAACATTTATTTTGAGTCATTCTTAGTATTTCTGAGATGTCTGATAGTGATGTTCTATAAAATATTAAATAAAAGCTTCAAAAGCTAACCAGAATAAAATAATGCCTAGGACATATTGACAAAAAGTGAAAAATAAACATGCAAAAGCTATCACTTGCCACACAAGATCCATCAAAGACAGGCATTACCTGAGTGATAGCACCTGCTGTTTGGCTGCCAAAAGAAGGATCACAGAACGTTTTTGTTCTGTGTGTGTTCTGGTGGGTCTGATGGTGTATGTCAAGCCAATGCTTTGGATGTTTCGCAACAGATGGACATACTTCAGCAAAGCACAGCAAAAACAACCGCACAACACTGCAAAATAAAGATATATTCCACTGCATTATGAGCTTTTCAATAGGCCATGTGAGCATGTAAGAAAAGTCTCTTCCTCAGTTAAACCCCCGGTGCAGGTGAATCTTGGAGCTTTGCATGAAGAAAAGCTGGACTGTAAGAAGCAGTGAATGTGACTGAGTGTTGGTCAGTGCACATGTAGGTTCAAAGTTCTGCCAGGTGTGGTTTTACTTGAATATATCATGTCTTTCAGAAGAAGTGAAGAATGTGTTGGTCGTGTGTGAGAAATGACAAATACAAACACAGAAGAAACTTTTTGTCACTTTATTATCAACCAGTCAGCTAACAGAATATAGTTGATTAATACAGTAAAAGTATACTAAATATCAAAATGAAAAAAAACAGAGGGAGGTAAAAGGATTTATGTGCACTGAAATCACAAAGCACCATTTTCTGAAACACTGAGGCCACCAGGCCTTAATATATTTAACAATGTTAATATACTGTATCTAACAAGTAAAACAAGTGTTACCGTATGAAAAATACAACAGTTTTGCAGTCTGAATATATAACATGACAGTTACAAATAAATCAGTGGCCAACATTGCTCAGGGAATCATTTCATATCCATTAACAGTGAGTGATATATCACAAGAATTTGTATGTTTGGTACAAGTAAAATACTGTGGCTAGTGACAGAAACATCAGAAAGTGGTGCAGCAAAGTTAATTGACATTTCTTTTTTTTTTTCCAAAAGCTTGGTGAACTTCTTTGCAAAACCAGTGGTTCTCGTGCAACTGAACTGCAAACATACTGTAATTGTGTTTTTATAGCAAACATAATCACATTTACCAGTAGAAAATGTGTCACAAAAGGAGGCTGGGGTGGATGGAGGGTGTACAAAGTGAAACCGACAGACCCCAGCTCAGTCCAGATCCAAAGGTTTAGGCAACAAAAGCAGTTGGACAACAGGATGTTGTAGACTGGACATTTTGGTGAATAATAAAAAGTCTGGTAACATTTAATTTCTATGTTTAGCATTAACATGAAGTATTTGACTGTCAACATATCCTCTTACAGTAAGTTCCAGCAAACAATTTGGTTCCAGTTACTACAAAAACGTCTCTGATGTTTATGAAAATGTCGTTTTTAGGGTTGACTAGGCAGTCACACTAAGCAGTGTTGCCTCTCAGTACAGAGTTTATGCAGTTTGTCTCATAATTGTATTCAAACCATGGCCCTAACTCTGACAGAGGAGGTTAAAGGGCACCAGCAACAACTAACTTAGACTCCCTGGCTTTCTGTGCAAACTTGTGGGTAAAAATTACACCCAACAGAACAAAACTGCACAGATTCAACATGTCTCTGTGAGCAAATCCACTTTTTTTTCATGGAAGTTTTTAATGCTGGTGTAACAAGCTTTCATTTTTTTAAATTTCCATTTTCCATATCTGGTGAGTTTGTCCAATCATCATCTAGTCAGAAAGTTCAGCAGAAGGTTTGGGAAAATATGGATGCAAGGAGATATGATATGACATATGATCTCAGCTGTATGAACAGTGACTTAAGTTGTTATCTGGATCTCCACTGACTTTAACACTCGCCTCTGAAACAGTTTATCAGAATCACAGAGTAGGGTACAAGGCGTAGCTTGCAATGCCACAGGTGTTTCTTCCATCCCGGATCACTCTCATGTAGCCACCCTCGCCCCAGCCGGTGCCCCAGCTATAAAGGAGAAAGCAGAAATTCATATGTCATAAATCAGAAAACAATCATATCTAATAATCAATGTATTATTTGAGATCAATTGTGTTATTATATAATATGTTTAGGGGTGAACCGACCTGTTTTTGATGATCCAGTAGTCTTGGCCTCCTTCAGAGCCGTAGCCAACCAGCAGCACAGCATGACTCAGATTGTTGGGGTTACAGTTGGGCTCCTCGTATATTCCTTTAAAGAAAATGTAAACTTGTAATTACTGCTATATTTATTTTACCATTAGGGGGAAGATGAGACAAGCTGTAAGGACAACATTCACATGTTCATTCATCATCTTTAAAGCTGACATAGAACTTAGTACAAAGTTTTTTATTTGTGATGCGATGATGAGTCTAATTCCAATTTTTACTCTCCTTTTAGTGCTGGTGTGCTCTCCACCCAGGTGCAATACATTTTAGAAGATCTACTTTTCATTGCTAACATGACAGGTGTGCAGAGGGGTTATTGAAAGACAATTAACCTGAACTGTAGAACAGGAAGCTTGCATGATTTGCATCAATGGCTACAGTGATTGGACCAATAGTTGCCACAGCATCAGCCAAAGCCTGTTCGTCTCCTTTGGGTATAAACCTGTAGTCTTTGATATGAGCAACTGCAAGTCTGCTGTCGTAGTAACAAGGCTGGGTATCCTGTTGGGAGATACACAAAGTTAAATGTTTACAGCAGCATGGAGACAGATTATTGAATTGTTTTAACCGTTCAGACGGAGGCAGAGCCAGGAGATTTACCACTGAGGTATATGGGTAGGTGTTTGACGCCTGCAGCCCGTTGCTGACCACATAGTCATAGGCATTGGCCATCCAGGCACCACTGCAGCCGTAGGTACCATATGACTTGGAGCAGTCCACCAGGTTTTGCTCACTCAACGATACAAGCTGACCTGTCTTCTTGTAAATTTGTCCCTCAATAGCTCCTGTGGTGCTGAAGGCCCAACATGAGCCACAGAAACCCTGTGACGCACATGTGAAACATTTTAAGATGTGCACACGTGAGTCTTAACCAAATAAATTCTACTGAATTTAGAAATGTCTTACCTGATCTTTCACCTCAGTGACATAACCCATATTCCTGTAGTCGACAACGGAAGCGTCTAACTTCTTAGCAGTGTAATGCAGCCTTTTGGCAGAGACAGTCTTCCCTCTCTTTGCAAACTGGGAGTTGATCCTGGAACCTTGTAAAAGTTGGTATTCCTGTGTTGTCTACATAAGGAAAATACAATATTATTGTATATTGTAATATATTATTTTCCAATAACTCATGTTGGTAGCTGTAGTTTGGCAAATCAGTTAGCTTACCTCACTGACCACGCCAGAAACATCCTAAAGCAATAGTCTGACTTTTTAAGAAATATCCCTTCTTGTTGGTGAGAAGATTGAAATCACTCTTATGCACATAATGTATTAAGATGCAGTTAACATCTGGTTAGCTTAGCTTAGCTTAAATACTGAAAACATTTAATCTAAGGCTCTGTCCAAAGGTAAAACATTATTATAATATATATAAATATATGTTAGAATGTAATGCATAACATATTAAATATTAGTGTTTGGCCTTAAAATACATAAACTAGTATTGTTATTATTGTTAGTTTGTACTGTTTTGAATAATTGACAGTTCAACCATGATGGGATTTCCAAATCTATTCACTAATTGAATCACCTTAGAAACTCAGTTTGTTAATGTCAGGCTTAATATTTATTTAAAATACCATTACACACATTTTGCATGTAAGTTTGTGATTGTGAGGAGTGATGCCGATGGCATAGAGTAAACAAATCTCGTCCTTACCAAGTCTCCATATTTATTCATAGCCATAGAAAATGGCCTCATCCCCATGAAAAACCTTTGATTATTGTCTTCAATGATTCGTTTGTTGTCCTCCCAGATGGCCTTCCTTTGTATGTCGTCCTGCATGATAACACAAAAACACATCAAAGAAAAATGAATCAGAGCACTGTTGGTGGTTGTATTTTAAGATGTGGAGCCAGTCTCACCATTTCATCGTAGCTTATACCATTGCTGATCTTCCAGATCTCCCACTCAGTCAGGACCACCTCATCTGAGTCTGACATCACCTGCCAAGGTCCGCACAACAGGACAGAGAGCAGAGCTGCTCTCAGCAGGAAGGTAGCCCCCAGGCCTGAAGAAGGTAAGACACGTGTTGTTTTTTATTTACTCTGAAATTTGTACTTCTGATTAAATTACAAACCTTCCTTGAATTAAATGTGTGGCTGTGCACATATTGGATTGTAGAGTAAAACAGTAACTTTGAGCGGTTAAAGCCACCATTCGTGCTTTTAAAGATTAAAGGTTAAGAACTTTGGGGTTGATACTAGAAAACCTAATTTGTAAATGCTGTATTGCCAATATGAACCTGTACAAACTACATGCTCACTAAAATGCACTAAAATATAAAAGGTATTAGCTATTGTAACTCAAACATGTATGACTGTTTATAACTAAGTGAATTATTTCTTAAAGCTATAGTGAAACTCAACACAATAACGGTGTTAAATGAACAAAGAGAACCACTTTACACCTAAACACATCAGCATCTACAGTCACGTCTCATACATAACAGTTAATAAAGTTACACAATGTGCTTTAAAATAAAAGGCACACCTTCAGTTTTGAGTTGTTTTCTATATCAAATAAAAAACTCGGAGCAGCTTACCTGCATGGATCTCACTCTGTTTTGTTTCCATCTTTTGAGAGCTACTCTGGACAGTGACATAGCAACAGACTCACTGTCAATCTTCCTTATATAGTGTGGCAGTAAGTACACGTTTCCACTGTACTTTTACCGAATCCCTAAATCAACACTTGTGGCAGCACCTGTGAAGAACATTAGTCAACAAAAACAAGATGCTTTCCCTGCTCCTTCTCAGTAATACCTCATTATCATTTAGGGAGAGCTAAAGCTGCAATATTGCAAATCCTTCAAATACTGGTTTATAATTGACCATAACACATGACATCTAACTTTCCAAAACCAGCTGTGGACGATGCACTCAGCTCCCTTACTTAACTTAAAGTACCAATGCATTAATGTAAAAATACTCCATAACAAGTGCAAGTTTTGCACTCGAAAGCTCACTTAAATAAAAGCACAACACAAGTAGGCCTACTCAGTAAAGCACTATAATCTTCCTGTACAGTGTGCCAAGAGAGGAGACAGTGAAGCCTGTTTTTTTTCTTTTTTTGAAAAGACAGACTGCTGAACTTGACTTTTATATTACAATATCCACCAAGCCTATATTACACATGTAATTATCACATGTTTATATATTATGTAAGTTATTCACATTTTTTACTGTAGATATAACCATTGTACAGTTAATTCTGTTTAACATCCATGTGCTACCCTGTACCGCAATGTACAACTTGTATGAAGACCCACCTGGCTTGCACCAGTGTAGTATATAATTGTACATCTATATAGCAATCTCCCTAAAGGAAACCGTTCTGAAAATTATCTCCTATAACTGATATAAATGATGTTTATATGTTACATGGTTTTGTCCAGTGGTGGCCCATCCTAAGGGTCACCTGATAAATCTGAGGGGCAGTGAGAAGAAATAAGTTCTGCGACTTCACTTTTTTTGCTTTTTTTGGACTTCACCCTCTGAGATGCTTAGAAGGGGATGTTTTTTTTGTAGTCACAGCAATGATACTCAGTCTACACACTTAATATTGTGACGTGGACCCCAGCTTATTTGTAAGACCTAAAAAATCACAATTGCCTTATTTAGGCTATGTCTAAATGTAAAATCTATCTGAAAACTAACTGTAAATGTAGTGGAGCGTCAATGGACAAGTGCCCGCGTCCATTCACACGCTTCACATTCACAGATGACCGTGCATGTTCAGCAGCGCCCTCCAGCGGCCTGTCGTGTGCCTCGGCGCAGCACTGACTGCAGAGGATGAGCTCAGCTGACTGTGTGGCTGTTATTATGTCCTCCAACGGACAACGCCAACACCCAAACACAGTGCGGCAAAACAGGCGAGTGGCGCTCTCCATCGTGTCTAATGAATGAGTGCGCAGGAAGACGCATGAGTCACCAATGAGGTCTGCGCGATGTCTTTTAAGGTAAACCAGTTTTTTCATCCATCGTTGTCTACACGCAGAGGCCAGAGGGCCTCGCTGTGAACAGAGAAACACGTCTGGTTTCTCTTAAAATGTAGACTTTAATTTTCAGGGTTGCGTGTGCGTTTAACATCAGAGTACCGCGAGGAGACGGCGCGGGCGGAGATAAAGTAGCTGTTTACTGACTTTATTACACCCACCCAGTCTAGCTGTGTGCGCGCGTGTGTGTGCGCGCGCGCATTTAGGGAAGGTATTGATCACCTAGCTCACCTGTCATTCATACCCAGACACTCTAAACCTATGGAGCTCCATACCTGCACTCAGCTCCACGTTGTTTTCACCATGTGTCACCACTGTCAGTGGACATAATACCATAATGGTGGTTTCAGGTCAGTGTTTGTTGTGTGTATTTACCCCCCAGAAGGAAACACCCCTGGCTAATGCTGTGTTTTGGGCAGCAAGGAAGGGGAACTTGGCTCTGCTACAGCTGCTGCTCAACAGTGGGCGTGTGGACGCAGACTGCAGAGACAGTGTATGGACGCTGCATGCCCTGGCTGCTCTGCTGCACGCTTTAACCATAACCCACCTGTGGTAGGGAGACAGAGGGCTTCAAGCCTCATCTCTGTGGTGCATGTGTGTGTGTGTGTGTGTGTACCATCACAATTTCACACCCACGTTATGTGTTTGTTCCTATTATGATAAATGTTGAGCGTTTTCATGTGTAAAGTGAGGAAATCAGTTTATCAGTTTCATCACCACAATCAAAGCAGTTTTTATCCGAGTTATTCCAGTAAAACGAAGTTGCAATTGTTATGTTTGTCTGCAGTATGGAACAACAGCGCTGATGGTGGCGTCATACAGTGGTCACTATGAGTGTGTCAAAGACCTTATCATGCAAGGCGCGGACATCAACTACCAGAGAGAGGTATGATGGGAACATGAGCAGCTAGCTCACACTAACAAATCTGGGGTGTTGCTGCCCAGTGGAGACTAGAAACACACTGGCACATGTAAAACCACAAATAGTCATTTCTACACTTCAGTATTTGTCTGTTTTAAACAAATTAGATGTTGGTATGTAAAATATACTAAATAATTATAATACTAGGTGTCTGCCTATAGACAGAGGCAGCTGGTGTTCAGTTAAGCTAAGCTAACCAGGTGCTAGCTGCCTCAGGAGTCACTTCTAGAAAAATAGCATGACATTTAATGTAAGGGTCATAAAACAGAAAGAACTGAATTGTTGTTTTTACACATTGGTTTTTATACAGATTAAACACATTTCCTGTTCAGTTACATTCAAATGTTTTTTGTAAGCTCCAGTGTATCCAATCTGGCGCTAAAACACATCAAATAATTATTCTGTTTTTTCTCTTTTTGTTGGCATTTTATGTTTTAATATTTTCTAATTCGGAGATGTATATTTTATTTTATATACTATAATTGGGTTTAATTGTGGTTTAAAAAGGAGTTGTAAATGAGTCTTTTTTTGCATATTTTTCTATTCCGATCCTCATTTCAAAAACATGCGGTTTGTTTGTTATTTTCAACAACCGCAGTATGTTTTTTTTTTTTATCCTACTTTGCAGACAGGTTCTACTGCACTGTTCTTCGCCTCCCAGCAGGGACACCATGACGTAGTAAAGCTCCTTTTTGAATTTGGTGCCTCCACTGAATTCCAGACAAAGGTATGCTGCAGGGACACTGGGTGTGATGGGGAATGTTATGTTGCTGTCACCTCAGTCCATGATTCATCATGTGGAGATAAGGAGACAGAAATGATGCACGCCGTATACACAAACCTTTACAGAAACTTTCTTTTTCTCTGCTATTGTTTCTCTTATGTGTTTTTATGGCAGGATGGTGGCACGGCTTTAACTGTCGCATCTCAGTATGGACACGCCAAGGTGGTCGACACCCTGTTGAAGAATGGAGCCAACGTTCATGACCAGCTGAATGTGAGCTCTCTCTTCTCACTGTCAGTCCTCCCTCATGGCCCTGCGCTAAACCTTGTTGTCTGATGGTTAATTGCACACAATGTCCCAGCAGCTGGAATCTAGACTCTCAGGTTTCTGCAGACTGCTGAGTCAGACTCGACTGACATTTGGCAGGATTACTGTCTGTCTTTAGGCCAGGGAAAACAACCTGACAGCACAAACATCCATTTTTAAAACAGTAGTAATATAGTAATTTGTTTTTTATATACTTTTGCTCAGTAGGAACCTTTTCAGACAGGTTTTCAGCAAGCCAAGCAGACCACTGTTACCCTGTTTATGAGATTCTTTTGTATTCTAGGATGGTGCCACCTCTCTGTTCCTCGCTGCACAGGAGGGTCATGTGAGTGTGATTCGTCAGCTGCTTTCATCTGGTGCCAAGGTTAACCAAGCCAGGGAGGTATGGTCCCTGCCTTCTCTTGCATTTTGAAGGATTTTAAGGACACAGGCACAGAATGCCCTCTTCAGCTCGTCCCTCCATATTATCTCATACCTGCACTGATTCTGCTGTTACTCTTTTCACTTCATCCCTCTTATATCCTATGTCCCTCTTCATCCGTGTGTTCTCCAGGATGGCACTGCCCCCCTGTGGATGGCAGCTCAGATGGGTCATAGTGAGGTAGTGAAGGTACTACTCTTACGTGGTGCTGATCGGGATGCACACAGACAAGTATGTTGTTGTTTAAGAAGTATTAAGTTAATAAGTACAGAAAGTGCTTAACCTTTCTGTACTGCCCAGAGTGTCAACATACAGTACAGATACCCAGTCCAGCAGATGCCTTTATGAACAGTATACCTATAAATACACAACTTATCGTTTAAAGTGTAAATTAATGATTATATGCCAAGCCTTACATTTCGCTATCTATCTGTTCAAGGATGGATCAACAGCATTATTTAAAGCAGCTTTAAAGGGATACAACAGTGTTGTAGAAGAACTCCTCAAGTTTTCTCCTTCACTTGGCCTTCTCAAGGTAGAGGACGCTGCCATAAATGTTTTTAAAAATAGATTTATAAAACATTTGGGGAAATATGCAGATTTGCTTTTTTGCTAAGAGTGAGTCAAGAGAAAAGATCATCATCACTTTGATGTATTTGTAGAAAATATGTAGGTACTGTATATCCAGGAGACGGTTATCCTAGCATGAAATAAGGACAAGAATCTAAGCCTGAGAAACTGTCTGGCACATAAACTGAATATACTGTTTTGTTGTTTGAGTTAGTTTGCTTTCTTTTGTGGTCATTCGATTTTTGTACCTTTGGACAAAGTCATGCTAGCTGTCTTTATACTAAGCTAAGCTAACTGACTGCTTGATTCAGCTCATATTCAGCACACAGCTACAAACTGTTGTGGCCTCTAACTAAGCAAGAAAGACAAGAAGTATATTTCCTAAAATGTCAAACTGTTCTTTAATGTTAACCCCTGCAGAAGCAGGTAAAGACCATGTTTATATTTAATAGTTCCTCAGGAATAAAGCACCATCAACGTTATGCGTATGTGTTGTCTCCAGAATGGCTCCACTGCCCTTCATGCTGCTGTGATGAGTGGAAATCTGCAAACAGTCCTGCTCCTGCTCGGGGCCAACGCAGACCCCTCACTACCAAATAAGGTGACACAGAAACAGACAGAAGTCCATGAGATCTACATGAGTTGATAACTTAAGTTTATTCACTTTTTCTCATGTGTTTTTGCAGAATAATGAACTTGCTTCACATCTTACTAAGAACGATCGCATCCTAAAGGTTTTACATCCAAACGCTTCAAACAGAGACAGTTGATGAACACCCAGCCTCCTGACTTCATGCCTGTCTGTACAACACTGATCCGAGGAAAATATACAAAACAGTGTTATAATCAACTAAACCACAAGCTGTACTGTATAACTGGTTCTTGCTTTTGATTGCAGCTAAATTGAAGCTGTTGAATAAACTAAGTCACACAATGTGCAACCAAAATGTATTTGTCTGCCATATGCATCATGTCCTTTACAGTATTTGGATTTATTTTTGATTACCGCAGGTGATGTAATATTTCTCTATATTTTGCACACTTTTTCTTTGCCTTTTTAAAGAAACAATAAAGTGTAAATTTGTTAATTAATGCAGGAGTGGCGATGTGCATGTTTATTTTATGTATGAGGACTTTTATTTTGAAAAGAAAGTGGGCTCTACAGAGGAAGAAGTGCAGTTACAATTGTAAAACAACGATAAAATATATAGTTATACGATTAATTGTAGAAACAACTTTATATATATCTATTCACTAGAGGTCAGTGTTGTCACACGTTTACCTGGATGACGTCAGTAAGTCACCTGTGTTGTGGCTGGATTCATAAAATGTCCGTGTTTTTCCTGCTAAGTAAAATAATTACTTGTATTAGTATACGTATTTCCAAATTTCATACTTATGTTGAGTGGTCATATTTGTTTTCTGTAGCATGAGTGAAATATGACAGAAAATGCAACAGCTGTTAAAGACAATGACGCCGTCACGTGATCACCGCGGAAATGAGTTGACTTTTTGTTGATGCGGAAGAGACGAATCTGTTGGATGTTTTCCGATTGAAGTTGGTATAAAATTAAACTGATGTAGCAGGTAACAGGGGGATAGTTTCGTATAGTTTCTTTGTAGATGTATTAAAGCCAAAGACTTAAGTTTAGCCGACAAAACAAGACCCAATGGCTGGTGGTAATTTACAGGTGAGTGACAAACCTTTACTGAGGTGGCTACTTAGTTACATAAGACTGGGTTTCATCTTATATCTCTTAAATACCTTAATAATGGTTATTTTCTTTAAATAAGCTGTCAGTTCTTATTCATTTTAATTACCTGGTTCAGCGACTAAAGTGCTTCAATTTAAGTACCTTGAAGATTAAGGACTTTTTTTAAAATAAATTATTAATAGTTTATTAGTGATTATCAAATCATTTACCAATGGTTTACATATCAAATACAAGTTAACATTTAGATTGCCTTGGTTTTGGTTTTACCTTTTTACACTGCTGGAGAGTAACTAAGTGTATTTACTCAAATGCTGTGTACTACCTAAGTAAATGTTTGTTGTACGTTTATAATTCTATGCTACTTTCTTCTTTTTACAATAAAACATATGATCAGTATATAAAATACAGTGTAATGTTAAATATTGAACTAGTGCTTCCTTGGCATGTTAACAATTAGTGTAATAATGCAATAAATCGTCAGTGTTGGGGAAAGCTACTAAAGAATAACTTTGTTTACTTCACACTGAAAAACTTAGAAAGAAGAAATCCACATTGTTTGATTAAACCTTACTTTGAACTACTAAGTGATTCAAATTACATATGTGTAGAAAACATTAAACAAAAAGTCATATGCCAACAAAAATAACATTCAGCTGAGTTTATAGCAAAAAGTGTCTACTTGTTAACAAGTCATATTTAAATTAAAACAGTAATCATTGGAAAGTGCAGTCATATTTGTAAAAAAAAATGGTTTCACTTTTTTGAACTAGTAAGAACAAACAACCAGTTAAGACTTGTGACCTATGAACAATCAGAAACAAATATTTCACAATCAACAAATAAAAAAAAAACATTTCCTTTTTAAAAATCTTTTTATTAGGATAGCAGCAAAATAATAGTTTCCTTTACAGTTTAATCCTTAAGGAGATGGCTCCTTCAGCACATTACTCAGTGGGAAAGACGTCTAATCATTTTTCTTTAAATTGTAAAATAATGATAATGAATGTAAAATAAAAATGTTTGCTTTAAAAAGGAAATAACTTAAAAAGCCTGAGAAACAACTGAACACAGATGAACCAACATCATTAGAATCAAGGGGTCAGGAACCTTGGAGCACAGCCATAACAAAGTTTACCCATAAAGTGCAGCTTGCAAAATGTTAAAAAAGTGTGAAGGTAACTGATGTAATTTTGCTGTTGATCTCTATTACAAGAAGTATCTTAAATGTTTTGCCAGGTGGAAACTCACATTTATGTTAGAACAGAAACTCATAAGAGGAAGATAGAAGATAGTTACTATGGACTCTGATTTAAGTAAAAGATAAAGGAGTAATATGATCTTCTTCATCTCCAATCTCCTGAGTGGATTGGATTCAGTTTCTGCGAGCGTCAGTTATCTGTAATAACATAAGTAACCAAGAAACTCTACAAGTTGGGAATCACTTACCTACAAACTAAAACTAAAAGTAACTGCACTAAAAAACTTTTAGAAGCGCTTTAATAGTTTTTCTACTTCAACAACATTTCAACAACAATGATTAAAAATCTGGTAACCAGACAAAAACATTTTTTAAGACCTGGCAACAGAAAAAATTCTGCTTTTAAATGGTTTGTTATTTGAATGTCATGTCCTAAATTGTTCCTGTTGTCTGCTGTTCTCTCAGAAAGCCATAGATCTCGCCAGCAAAGCTTCAGAGGAGGACAAAGCCAAAAACTATGAAGAGGCTCTCAGATGTTATCAGCAAGCAGTGCAGTACTTCCTACATGTTGTCAAGTGTGAGGAACTTAAACCTTCATCATGTTTGATTTTAAAAACACTTTAGGTTTTTCTTCTACTTAACTTCTTCACGCTGTGTTGCAGACGAGGCCCAGGGTGATCGAGCCAAACAGAGCATCCGGGCCAAGTGTACCGACTACCTGGACAGAGCCGAACAGCTGAAGGAATATCTGAGTAAGAAGGAGAAGGCTCCTCCAGCCAAGCCTGTCAAAGAGTCTGGTGACAAAGGGTGAGACTGACCCGTAAGACTGTAAGATGACACATAGTACAGCAAAACAAGTAAAGATTTGTTTTCTAGGTCCTGTTAATTTGTAGAAAACAACTATCTGATCTGGTACTAAATATATAGAAAATAAACTCAGTTGATTTAATTTTTTATTTTTTTATTTGGAATAACTAACAAAGATTTGTTTAACCCTAAATAAATATTCATTTATAATAGAAACCTAATTCTTTCTGCATGGACATCTGACCTGCTACACACACACTAAAAGACTTTCTGGTTACAGTGGTAATTTGCCCTAATTGCTGCTTCCTATTTTAAGAAAGTATAAGAAAACTAATACTGCATACCTCTAAAAAATAAATATCAGTATATTTAACCAAAGGTGGATTGTTCTTATTTGATTTCAGAAGTGAAAGTGATGAAGGGGACGACCCAGAGAAGAAGAAGTTCCAAAATCAACTCTCAGGTGAATGATGCTGTTGCAGGTTTACGTCACATTTTAGAAAATTATTTATGATGACATCTATAAAGTATTTCTCAAACTCTCACATCTCTTCCTACAGGCGCCATCGTCATGGAAAAGCCAAACATTAAGTGGGATGATGTAGCTGGACTCGAAGGAGCCAAAGAGGCCTTAAAAGAAGCCGTTATCCTGCCCATCAAATTCCCTCATCTCTTCACAGGTCTGTGAACAAGAGCCGTCTTTGATCCAGCTGATAAACTGTACCTGTGTGCATAATTTTTAATCATGCAGTATCTGTTTGTGTAGGAAAGCGAACTCCTTGGCGTGGGATCCTTCTGTTTGGCCCTCCAGGAACAGGGAAATCCTACCTGGCCAAGGCGGTGGCCACAGAAGCCAACAATTCCACCTTCTTCTCCATCTCCTCCTCCGACCTTGTGTCTAAGTGGTTGGGTGAAAGTGAAAAGTGAGACCCAGGGTTCTTTCTGTAATGTTAACATGGGGGGAATATGAGAAACTGACCCTGAACACCTGCCATTTCTCCCCCTGCAGGTTGGTGAAGAACCTGTTCAGTTTAGCTCGAGAACACAAACCGTCAATCATTTTCATAGACGAGATCGACTCCCTCTGTGGCTCCAGGAGCGAGAACGAGAGTGAAGCAGCGCGTAGAATCAAGACAGAGTTCCTCGTCCAAATGCAAGGTTAGCAAGAAGAGGAACTTGATCATCTGAGCTCAGATCTGAAAAGCAGTACTGTATAAAGACATGTTGTTCTCCTCTCAGGTGTTGGAAATGATAATGAGGGAATCCTGGTCCTGGGAGCAACAAATATACCCTGGACCTTAGACTCAGCTATCAGGAGAAGGTTAGTTTCACTTACTTAAAATAAATACAAATTTATATTTACCTTCCCACAAAGAGGTAGATATAGCTTTAAATGATGTGCTTGAGGAGAGAAAGTAGTTCTGTGAAAGTTGTACGGGAAAACAAACAGGCTTTAAAATGGGTGACTTAATCGTTTGTCTGCCACACAGGTTTGAAAAGCGAATCTACATTCCTCTGCCTGAGGAGCACGCCCGCTCATCCATGTTCAAACTACATCTGGGCTCCACCCCCAACAGCCTGACCGAAGCAGACTTCATCACTTTGGGGAAGAAGACAGACGGCTACTCTGGGGCGGACGTTAGTATTATTGTCAGAGACGCCCTCATGCAGCCTGTCAGGAAGGTTCAGTCAGCCACTCACTTCAAAAAGGTACAAACATCCCACTGTTCCCATTTTAGATCTGAAAAAAAAGGTATTTAGGAAGTCCTCCTAAAACAGTAAGTGTCTAATCTCTTACATACAGAGATTAGTGGGATACATGACAAACAAGTGTGATTTCATCTCTTTACATCTAGATAGAAACGTTTTTTTTGTCTTTAGATAATTATTTGGTCCCAGATAAATCTTCACATAAGTTTTAATATAAAGAAAGCTATTTATACATAAGTGTTAGTTTTTACAGTAAAATATTATTAATACTGTCCTAGGAATAAATGCTTTCCTATAAATATGTAAAAACTGGGCTACTTTGATGCAGATTAGAAGGTTTGAGGCTCTGGTTGGGCTGTATATAGCGATAGTAAAATGTAATTTCCTTTGTTCCATCCAAACACACTAACACATCAATAATTAAGGTTCGGGGGTCACAATGGAACAATCCCGGCGTTGTGGTGGAGGACCTGCTGACTCCGTGCTCACCTGGAGAGCCTAACGCCATAGAGATGACATGGATGGACGTTCCTGGGGAGAAACTTTTAGAGCCAGTTGTGTCCATGGTAGGAAGAGATTTCAGAAAATTGACTTTCTTTTCTGTTTATCGGTATTATCAAAAACACCGCAGTGTTCAGGATTCATTCTGACCTCTGTCATGTTCTTCGTACAGGATGACATGCTGAGGTCACTGACAAACACCAAACCAACGGTGAACGAGCAGGACCTGGAGAAACTGAAGAAGTTTACTGAAGATTTTGGTCAAGAAGGCTAACTCTGCTCACACTCTGCTCGTGAACAGGACTGTACCCAACTATTATTCTCACTGTCAGTTATGGTTTTGATTAGTTGATTAATCTTTTTGTCAGTTAAGTGTTTTTTTTAAATGATGGAAATGAATGGACGGAAAACCATCACGTTACTGAGGTCCAAAGTATACGGTACCTTAAGAAAACAGAAAACAAGCTGATGGCAGTGTTTTTCTCCCACAACAGCAAATGTTTGCTGTTTCTACTTCTACTGCTCAAGTAATTAATCGATCGACAGAACTGAACTGATCACTTTTTGTCAATCTACTGATCTCTTTAAGCACTATTTATCAATACACTGAGGCTCATGTTTACATCTATACATTTTAAAGGTTTCATTCAAGGCTTTTACTTGTTGCTTTTATTTTGCATGTATCAAACCAAAATGAAAATAGTCATTATTACTTTCTTTAAAATTAATGTTGAAGTATGGAAATGGTGACACTAAAGTGGGTAAATGCGCTTTTCTACATACTATGTATCTTGTTATATTTACTTAACAGATTTTTTTTTTACATGTTTATAAATGGGAAGTTATAGTATAGCAAGTTCCTTCTATTTTAGACATGTACATTACTATTTACTGGTTTTTATTTCACTACATACAAGTTGGGGAAGGTGTAATTCTGTGCAAATCAAGTGTAGGAACATCTATTAAATGAGGGCCAACCGGGTTACTGTTTACTGATTTATCAGGACTTTATTGTACAGTATGTTATGGAAAAAATATTGTAGAAAAATGCTTTAAAACTGTTTCTAAACATAGATCTAAATATGCATTGATGCTGCAGTGCAATATCTGTGCACATATTTCCTACACTAACCATTTCTACTTTCAGACTTGTTCATATGTCTTTTTAATATCCTGAAACTATATTGACCGTGGGGCTGACTACAACTTTATGAAGTTTCTTTTTAGGTTTACATATGTTACTTTTCATTTACATACATGACACTTGGTGATTTTCACTTTTGTTTTTTTTCTATATGTTCTGTGAACAAAAGTCTCAGGGTTAAATAAAAAAAAAACAGGAGTCATTTCCAACTTTGTGAATATATTTAGTTGTTAAAATACATCTCTTATTTACCTATTTTTATTTCTGATGCTGGGTAAATCATAATTTAATTGCAGTAGTATATATGATTAAGAGAACTTCAGACATTTGAGACCTGCAGAAAAATGATAAATGATACACTGCGAGTTGACAATTTACAAAGCTGTTGAAAAAAGACTCAATTAGTGCCATTAATAAATATATGTAGTAACCTTGTTTAAAAAGCAGAACAAGGTGTTTTCTCATTAGCAGAAGCTGCTGTTAAATAATCACAATCAATATAAATAATGAAAAATCTGACAATACACAATTATTACAGTTATTTTGAGTAAATAGTAAATGTGACACCAAATCTCAAGAGACTGATCGGTATTTGTACATAATAAAATGAAAAGCAAAGTATCAATTCAAACACTTCAAATGAGAAGTATGATTCACAGCTTCCAGTGAAATAATGACCATATATAATTCATGCAAATATACATGAATCAAAAAGAGCGATGTCCCATTTTACTTCAAAGCTCATCATATACGTGACCGTTTTTCCTCATATGTTGACTTGTTTGTGTTATGATGACATCTGACATCCAATCACAATCAGATTGAAATGGGTACCTTCAAATGCTACACTGAAAGTGATTATTGTTTAGTGTGTGTGCACTCGTCTTCGCACAACTTATCATCATAGGTTCACGCCAAATAACCTGAGGAAACGCTGCGTATTCACAACCAAAACACACAAATAACTGAAGTAAAATTAAAGTACAGTAAACTGATAAACAAAAACTTAAAAAAAAAAAGGAAGGAAGGAAAAAACAAAGCAGTGTTCACTTTTAAGATACGTGTGCAAACGTAAAGGACAACTGTGTTCCATGAAACTGAAACAAACCTGACTAAGACATTAGCTGAAGAACCTGAAGTGTACACAAAAGGAGTAGTCTATGTCCTGTCATTTAAATAACTCTTTAACATGGGTAATAGTTATAGTTTTTGGTTAAGAACATTCATATTGAGAAAACACGAAGGAGGTGGGAAACAGCCACATGGGGCATATGAGAAAGTGCTTAACATTAACTGCATGTATAGGACACAGAGAGAAGTTCTCCTGTCACAATCATGCTTCGTAGATGAAGTAGCCCACCAGACACATTTCACTCCAACTCATGTGATGACACAAAGAAGAAGCCAAATGCCGTGAATACAGGGGGATCTGTGTGCTACTACATGTACATTCTTCAAAATACTAGAAGACGGAGAAGAGAGAACCGATTGCCAAACCGGTTGCTGCTCCAGCGAGCATGCTCAAAGCCACGTCCCCTCCGTCATCGCGCTGACGCTCCTGAATAATAATGTGGTTCACTCCAGGAGAAGGGTACCCACCTACAAAACAGCAACATGGTGTTTTATCTACATTTGCAATTGTTACATCTCTCTGTTTTCTAATCAGTGATATTAGAGTCACTGTACAAGGATCCAACTTATTGACAGCTCTGATATCAAATGCGGTTGACTCACATCAATTGTTGTTTAACAAATGAATTAGGATTGCTCACATGGCATTCCAACATGATGTAAAAAAAAAAAAAGGAGAAAATTCTGATATTTTGGGGAAAGTCCAAAACATATGTTAAGTACAATGAGTTTTACTAAAGCATTAAACTAACTTTAGATGCTTGTTGCAATTTGCAAAATGGTCAAATGCCCTCCTACATTCAGCTGAAAAATATTTACCTTGGTACTGTTGAGGATAAGCAACAGTGTAGGGCTGCCCATCAGCAGTGTACACAATCTGAGTGGCATACGGGGGAGGTGCAACATATTCTCCATACGGGCCTGGGGCATAAACCTAGTAAAAAAATAACAGACACAAAAGCTAATAAATGCTAGCAAGTAAGTACTAGCAAATCTTTCATATGAGGCATTTGACCAAGTGCTAATTTCACAAATACTAGTTAATACAGCGTTTAGCCACTTCCTACTACACCAGTAGATGGCAGTAGGCCCCCTGTTGTTATGTTGTATTCCTGTTTTTTTGGCTTTACCTTGTTTATTAGCCTAAAGATATTGCTCATAGAATTATAGGGTGCTTATAGGATGTAGTCTGACCCGTTTATTATAGAAAATCAAAGTCTGATAAAGCATAAAATGCACAGGTACAAAAGCAATTTGAACTTCTAACTGTTATTTAAGACATTTGTGTAGTGGTTATGGAAGTTACCTGAGGTGGAGGAGCATATTCAGAGTAGGGGGGAGGGGCTGATGCCATCACTTCCTGTGCAAACCCAATCTGAGGAGCAGCAACCATTTAAAATTAAAAACACAAATGAAGCCATCTCACCTGAAAGCTAACAATGAGCAGCAAGAAAACTATGCTTCATGAGAATTCAGACAAATATTTCAAATATAACCATGGTTCTTTATACTGTTTTACCATCGTAGAGGTATAATATAAAAAAGCTCACAGTATTAATTCTGGCATCCTGAAGTGCCATGGTCCATGCCCTGCAACAAAATTTGACACCACGTTACTTTGGAATTAAAATCATAACTAGAATACATTATATTAAACCATTCAACTTCACCAACACAGAAACAAATAGAGAGAGGCCACATTAACTACTCACAGAGCATCATCTGCACTGTCTGCACACAAGCTGATGACCCGTCCATCTCTGCACACTATCTGGAGCAAGGCATCACGCATCTTCCCCTCAGGTGGGTTCAGCTCTAAAAAAACAAACAGGACAAAAAGAAAACAAGCATGGTTAAAATGATGTGGAAAGGTTAGTTAATACTAAATGTATGAGTCAATTATATCATCATACAACAGATGACAAGTACCCTGACATGCAGCACTACTGCGAATGTTGATACAGTCGACCCTCATGTGGATGTCATCCTCCATGTCACGCCGTTGTTGATCATTATAGAATACAAGTCGGCCATCAGCCCACAAGTCAAACCAGTTTCTTTTCCACCGACGTAGTATGGTACCTTTCATTAAAATATCATACTGTCAAGTTCAATCCAAATTTAAACAGGAATACAAAGCTAATGTCACAGCATCTTTGGCAACCACATAACAGAAAATTATTATTTGCATCTGTTAAAACTGTTATGGCTTTGTACACTAACTCACTTTGTCGATGGAGCCAACCGCTCTTCACCATAGCCATCTTAGAAGAAACACCTACAACAATAAAACAAGTAACTGAGAAACACTGTTTGTAAGGGGGCAAACTCAGGTCTGTTGCCTGGGCGTGGCATATCCAAACAAACCTCGTGACTGTTTTCAAGTCCAGAACGAAACAGAAAAGCAAACATAAGTGTTAAGTGATTGAAAGTTTTAGATAAAAACCTGCTTTGACTTTTCACCGCACCACAATTTGAACTTATAAACTGTTGTGGAAATGTTGAGGCCATATATGTTTACTCCTCCGAACAATGTCAGATGCTGCAGAATTCCTTACACGAAAAATGTATCTTGTGTACAGATTATCAATAAGTCCGACAGTTAATTTAGTTCTTTGCTTGTTAACTAACTTCTCAGCTACTAAGCGGTAACAGATAGTGGCTGCAAGTAACAACAGGCCAGCTGTGAATAGGTCTTCCTCATTTCTTATTTATACAACTTAGAGAAGTAAGGAAGTGCTTAATAAGTATTATAAGCACAATAATCGCTTAAACACTTGAAGCCAGTACCTATATTATATTTCTTTTAAAACCAAATGTAGCATTAATCTTAGCTAATGCTAACGTTGTTTGTTTAAATATAGCGAGTTGACCTAGCCACTACTAGCTAACTAGTTCAGTGTTCATAGTTAGCTACAACATTAAAACGGGTCCTGGAATTTGAGAATAACAATTAAATAACTGCTAAAGGAACTGTATAATTTAGTTACTTACGTGATAATGTTTATGTTTTGTGAAAAGATGAATTTGTTCGTGAGGACAGAGCAAACGCGCAGGCGAGATATGTAAAGAGACGATGCGCTTCTCGAAGCGAAAAAGCGTGGCCTCAATAATAAGCCGAGTGGACACAGCACGTCCGTAGACAGCCGTTATTTTCTGGTCGCCGGCTGCTGTTCGCCCCGCCCCCGGAGCATCCTCACGAACGTTTAGTCTCTGAGGAGAGGGAGCGTTTGTTTTCAATGACGTAGTGCGTCACCTGACCGACACCGCTGGAAAGTGTTAGCACACGCAGCCAAGGTGGTGCGCTCGTTCAAGTGAGTTTCCTCCTCATATGGTGGGGAAGACGAGCCATGCATAAACAGATGTGTTTCTCATGGTATATACCGATAAATAACTGTCTAATGCAGCTCTCCGGCCATTACGTGGCCATCATATAGTTAGCTAGTTGTTCTGGGACTGCAAATATGAATGTAGCTATTTGCCTGTTTGAGATCTCCTGCTGTGTGAAATAGCTAGACGTTTAAAGGACACATTGAGAGGGATGATATGTACCTTAGGGTTGAAAACGCAGTGTCGATACCTTCACAGTAATAAGCATACTGAGAACAGTCGTGCTTGATTTAAGCACAGAGCCGTTCGAGGTACCACTCTCCGCTGCGCATGCGAATCACAAGCAGAAATGTGTATCCTGTAATGTGTGAATACATGTGTGCTGGTGGGAGCCTGATTCTACATATTGGCTGTATTGGACCTCGTTTCATTCCCATCCGGAAGAGCTTGTGACTGCGGGCAGAAGAAAGAACTTCCAAAACACTGGCAGACGGGCAATCCAGGGTTACAAAACAAGCCCACCAGTTCTTCGGCCAACCGTTCCAGAGCTAACAACACAGAAGCTAAATAGATAACCTGAAATGGCGACGGCTATATACTTGGAACATTACCTCGACAGTGAGTATTTGGGCGTACAGTGCACTCATGTGAAATATTTTCACCATTTTACGTCTGTTTGGGGTTTGGTTTGTCTGCATCGAATACTTTGTAGAATGACGGATGATTGACACATAACAGTAGCTCATCTACATTATGGTAGCTGCTAAGGCTAACAGTTATGCCACCGACTGGCTAGCTGATTAGCATGGCAAGATATCTTCTGGTGGAATAAAGTTATGCAATAACTGCTTGTGTGACTTAAAGGTCACCCCGAGATTTATGCAACTTAACGGTAGAGATATGTCACATGTAACCGCGTTAATTACAGAGGTTAGTTGGTGTTCTTTCGCCTTCGATAGTTTTTACTACGCAATAGGCGTTACTTAACTCCTAGCCTAGCCATAGCTAGGAGCTAAGTAATTATTACTGATTATGTAACGTGAAGGGTTTTAAAACATGTTGTACCCAGCATGCTGGAACATTTGAATTGCGTCTATTTCCGTCAATATTTGTGTTTATATCAGGATAATAGACACCATGCATTTGCAACCTGTTGCTAACCGCGTTTCTCGTAACCATTTACGCGCCGGGGCGGGGTGTTTGAAGTGCGTCTTGCAACGCAAGTACACATACACACACACACACACACACACACACACACACACACACACACACACACAGTCAAACACTTACACACTTTAAGAGACTATGATTTAAGAGATTAAGCGAGAAGCGAGAATATTTCAGAAATAAGTTAGAATACAATAAAAACAACACAAAAGGGATGTGGAACGTATTAAATAGTAT
>JAUYWH010000020.1:6309138-6357854 GCA_034779795.1 Ctenopoma multispine
CTGTGAATGTATGAATGATGATGAAAGTTAAAAATATTTGTTTGTTTGAAATAAAAATGATTGATTGATTGATTGAGATTCCTACGAGGGGTAGAAGCCAGTGCACAACCGCCAGTCTTTTTTGAGATATGTTTTCCTTAACGTGACCTTTAACATAACGAGGTACTAAATGTAGTACTACGTAGTAAAATGTTTATTAATGACATCCCATTGCACCTTTGTATACTGTTTTGAGGTATCCTGTTCCATCAGTTTGGTTCCATTTGACTTTAAAACACCACACACTCAACTATACAATTAAAAACAGTGAACTGTAATGTATGTACGCCCTATACAGATGCAGTGTAGGGTGATTTTTAGGTCATGCATTTGTTTGATTTAATGTTGTAATCCAGCACAGGATGGGCTGTACTTATGGCACTCAATGAGAGCAGCTGAACTTTAACCAAATAAGATGAGTGATGCATCATTTTATTGAAGGTAATAGCAGAGGGGACTTTTTAATCTTCCTAATTTTTCATTATTCTCTAGGTATTGAAAACCTACCATGTGAGCTACAGAGAAACTTCACTTTGATGCGGGACCTGGATAATAGGACTGAAGGTAATAATTTAATGTCATTAAGTTGTTTTGTGGTATACACATTTGTTCCAATATTGTAATCACTATATTTTTGTTCAGAAAAGAAAAGCGAGATTGACAAACTGGCTGAAGAGTACATAGCAAATGTGAAGAACCTGGCCTCTGAACAGAGAGTGGAGCACTTGCAGAAAATCCAAAGTGCCTACAGCAAGTGTAAAGAATTCAGTGATGACAAAGTCCAGCTCGCAATGCAGACGTACGAGATGGTCAGTCCAAACACTAGTCAGTTGTATTTTATTCTCATCATTATGATTTTGTTTTTCACATTAGGATTCTATATGATCAGCAAATAACTGTTCTAGGTTAAATTTAGTTGTACTAAATAATTTCTATATCAAACCATACACAAAGTCAGGTTCTGGTCTACACAAAATCCTTTTACTCTAGGTGGACAAACACATCCGCAGACTGGATGCAGACCTGGCACGTTTTGAAAATGAGCTGAAGGAAAAGCTGGAAGTGAGCGGCTATGAAAGTACAGAAGGAAGAGCACTGAAAAGTGAGTTGGCTAAATGAAATACCTTTTATCATAAAATGTTAGAAAACAGATGTGTAAATGTGAATATTTTCCACAGAAGCTGATTCTCGGGGGTTGAGAGAGAAGCGTGGATCCAGGGGAAGAGGAAGGAAAGGTTCTGATGAAGATTCTCCCAAAAAGAAAAAGATGAAAAACAGGTAATTTAGAGCAGGTTGGTCCAGTCAAGTCAAAGTCCTGCTAGATGTCAGCTCCATTCTCTGTACAGCACATTTTTATCGCACTTGAAATTCTTATTATTTCTCATAAACACAGTGTTTGGTCAGATTGAAGCCAACTCATTTATTTGTCCCCTTTTAATCTTGTTTAATCCTAATCATGCTGTTGTGTTATGTTGGTCTTCTAGCCCAGACTTGAGTGACACTCTCCTGCCTATGCAGCCATCAGATGTTTTGGACATGCCTGTTGATCCCAATGAGCCTACATACTGCTTGTGCCATCAGGTTTCATATGGAGAGATGATTGGATGTGATAACCCAGATGTAGGTTCTCACTGGTTTCTTTGTTAAACTGGTATTTGACACATTTCTTTATGGGGCCTTTCTGTGTGGAGTTTGCACGTCCTCTTGGTGCTTGTGTTTGAGTTTGCTTCAGTTACTCCAGTTTCCTCCAACAGTCACAAACTATGCATTCAGGTTAATTAGTGACTCTAAATTGTCCACGGGTGTGAGTGGGAATGGTCTGTCTCTGTCTCTACAGCATATGTTGGGACTTGACTTCTTGACAAGTTTGGGTCTTATCAGGGCTCTTAGTTTGTAGTAACTCATAATTTACAGAACCCAAATGGTAATTGCTTTTGTCTTCTCCTTGTAAGTCGCTTTGGATGAAAGCTTCTGCCGAGTAAAGTAAAGTAAACATGTCAGCATTGAAGTAGAATCTGAACTGTACTCTGCCTTTTGCCCAGTCATAGCTTGAATAGGCTCCTGTGACCTATGACGGGTTAAGCTTTTTAGAAAATAGATATATCTTTACAATCAGAATCTGTTGAGCAGCAGTTCTGGCCAGAGATTCATAATACTGACAGTTTTTCATTTTTCTTTCTCAGTGTCCAATTGAGTGGTTTCACTTTGCTTGTGTTGATCTCGCCACCAAACCCAAAGGAAAATGGTAAGAGCTTTTAGTTCAGGGAACCTTGGTTGGTTTACACTATTATGTGGGTTTGAATCCCTCATTATTAATATTATTAACAACTATTGACTCAGTGCCTAAATGTCTTTTATTTCTTTCTCCTTTTAAATCTGTCAGGTTTTGTCCAAGATGCACCCAAGACAAGAAGAAAAAATAAGGCTTCTCATTTTCAGAAATAAGTAACTAATAATGTATGCATTTTGTGTAGTTTAATAGTGTAAAAACATATTCTGTATCCCTCCATATAAATGGTGGGTCATACAGCTTTTCGAAAGGCCTTGTCCGGATTTGGAGTATAGCTACGCTTGTGGCACCATTATCACTTCTCCATTAGCTCTACCGTACCTTTTATTGAATTTTAAGACGGTTAAGACAGTCTTTGAGTAATAGCATTGGAATAAGTAATGCACCTACATATTATATGTGCAGTCTGAGTTCATTGGTTTGGGTGGGGGTGTTAAATTGTATGAAAAATTCCTCTCACGCCATATAGTGTTTAAATTTCATTACTAACATGCTCATCAATCCTGGATTGTGGCTTTAGCATACTTGAAATATGAGTTTTATAAAGAACTATTTTTAAACAAAGGAACAGCCTGCTGAGAATATAATTTTTAACACTTAAATCCTTGCCAAATAAAGGTAAAAGGAATTATGTGTCAGATTTTAAGTTACTACCTCCTTAGGGAATAAAGTGGCACTGTATAAATGACTGCAGTTGATGAAAAAAAAAATTGATTAGCTTGAACCAAACATGGAAAGCAGTGTAAATTATTTTATTGATTTTAAAAAACATACTGCGACATCTTTGAATGTAATGTGGTACTAATGGTCAGTCATTCAGTGTCTCTTGTCAACTGAATAAGGTATATAAGCACTTTGATTTAATTTTTTTCCCCTGATGAGGTTTGAAACTGCAGATATGGATTTATGATATAGTTTATCTAAACTGAAACTTTGCCATAGTACATCACTTCAAATCCTATAAGGAAAGATATAGATATATATTTTGTATGATATGAAACAATATTTTGTGGACAGTTTTTTCCAAAGATGTATTTGTTGTATTACTCACTCAAATTTTATTTAATAGGATTTTAGCATCTTCTTTCATATTCAGCTGTGAATGTCACTCATTTAAGTGTATGCCACAAATAAAAGCCAAAGTCTTTGTATTTTGTAAAATTCAGTATTTTATAACAAATAAACATTCACTAGTATTCATGCATTATTTCATTCATTGCTCTTTGAAATGGAATATGATGTGTGTATGTTGTTTTTACTCACCTGATTGACAAATATTTTCATATACACCTAGTGATATACAACCTTGTAGATCATTGTTTTTGGTGCTGAGACTGCTGTCAGTGATAAATTATATTTAGTGAGCGCCATTTCAAAAGCATCAACAAATTACATATGAAGAATTACGACAATAACATCCCCAATAGTTGTATAATCCACAGGCCCACACAAAGGTTATAGATAATCCAGAATGACTGAAATCAGTCGTAGAGACTCATGACAGTGGGAATACATTTAGGAAAGGATAGGTTTAAAATCCATCATCAGACTCATCATCCCAGCTGCACCTTTCTCCGGTGGACTTGGTGAAATCCACTTCCAGGTCGTAAACAAAGTCAGGATCATCCTTGTGTTTGCGGTTCTTCTCAAATAAGTTGTCCATTTGGCCCTTCTTGCGAGCTAACTCCTCATCACTCAGTTTATTCAGATCTTCATCAGGGTCCAGGCGGAATGAAGCCAAACTGTGCTCGAGGCTGAAGCCCTGCATGTGATCTCTCAGGATTATGTGAAGCTTCTCCAGCTGGTTCTGGGACACACCCTCCAGGTAGTCCCTGTGCCGAGGGTGATTCTTCAGCCTTTCAGCAGCCATGCTGCAGTCTGGAGGTTGAGGAGAGAGAGCATCAAAGAGTCAAAAAAATAAAAATCTATATCGATCTATTTCCAGCTGGATCCTACCAACCCATGTTAATCTCACTTTGTTACATTACATTGAGCCCTGTTTCTGTAACTATCAGTTTGATACAGTGCACACAGCATCTTAAACAAAGGAAGCTCATTCTATTTTCCCTAAAGTGCTAGAAACAGTATTTTTCTGTTATAGTTATATCATCCCAAATAGTATATGTTTTAATATGGAGCCCTCAAAAAAGAAAGGACTCAAAATAACAATTGTATCTTTTTATTAAGGCTCTTTTTATTGTGGTGTGCATACTGTTTGAGTGATGTACACTCAAAGAATGACAAATTCATTGCCAAAAAGTAATTCTGGAGCTTTGGGTGCCCCTGAGGATGTGATGCCCAGTGACAGCAGCACACTGTGTCCCTCCTGAAAGCCTGTGGCAGTTTTTACCACGCTGTCTAAAACGTACAAAATAATGAGGTAATGAGCTATATTGATACATATAAAACTCAACATGTGTAGAAGGTATGTTAGAATTCTAGACATAATACTTGGAATAGTTATTTAATAAGTATTAGGTAAGAGAAAGGGTAATTTACTGGGCTCCAAATGTGTAGCTAGAGCCATGTTAACTGCTATTCTGACAACTTTTTGAACTACACCACAATTATATCGTAAAATAAATAATTATTTAATGTGTAAGAAAATAATTGCAATGCCTTACCAGAATATTTCGAGAAGTTCCGCACAGGTATTACTCTTTTTCGCACCTTTTTGGTTTCCTTGTGCTCATAGATTACAACTACGGAGGGAGGGCTGAACTGCACTCCACATCGCTTAGCTTCGAAAGGCATCTTCTCAAGCTAATTTAAACAGGGCTCCAATAGCGGTTTTGCAGTTTAGACTAATTAACCTTTGCCATCAGTAGTAATTATTTCTAGGGGCATCTGTCACATCAGCCTACATTTAAAATAGTCTTAATGTTAGATAAACGGCTTCAGAGGTGATGAACGTTGCCTGGCTACGAAACATTAGTCGGTGTCAAACCTTTGTGCCTTCGCCGAAGCCTGCCTACCTTTTTAAATACATATTTCCATATCCTAATTTTTCACCAACAGTAACCACCATAAGCATGGAATAATTGGAGATCATCAATTTTACTTATATTTATTGCCTCAGAGTTTCCTATAATAGCAATCAATTGTTTTTTTTTAATCAGGCACAGGTGCAGCTCCTCAAGAAACTACCAAGGGGCCTTTAAGATTCTCTTCCGTAAACAATTCAAAACTGAGGCGTTAAGTATCTGTTGTAATTGTACTTTGACAAATTGAATATATAGGTTGTAAATAGCTCATTAAGCTTCGCCATTATTGTTTTGATGTATTTTGTACTGCTTTCTGTGTTGGCCTGTTTGTTACAATGTCACTGTTTAATCGAAAAGAGTAAGTATAACATTATTGTTAAACAGTTAGCTAAAAGGTTTAATCGTTGTTTAGTTATGTGTTATTGATTTCATTTATCCATCCACTGACAGTGTAGGGGAGGAGTGAACTACATATAATTAATGTATCAGTTTAACGACGTTTTGCAGCAGCCTGCTGGGCTTTCAACTATATTTATGTTTCCTAGTGATTCAACATTTTTTGTGTAGTTAGTTAACCTATGAAACTTCAAACGGGAGATGAGATTGTCTTGGTTTGGACAGGTTTAGGTCTCAGGGCGACTGATGATAATATGTGCCCAATTTGTGAAAATCACATTAAAACCACGAACCATATATTCTTGTCATGTATGTGTTATGGATTAAAAAAACTGCTTCTGTCTCTGGAGATAATATAACATGTGGTATGATCATGAAAAGTGAAATGCTGAACTCCATTGTGAATATGTACGTCTTTGTCTGGCTAAAGTTCAAGTTCAAGTTTCATACACAAAACAATCCTGATTGGTTGTCTTCTTTAATTAAATTAAATTGTACTTGAAATCAGTAGTAAAAACTGAAAAAACACATTTATTTACGATAAGCATTTCACTGCATATCGTACTGTGTATGTGACAAATAAAATTTTGATTTGATTTGATTTGTATCTGGCTCTTTTCAATGAACCCATTTCCCTATCATTTCTGTGCTTGGTGAGAGCTAAAAAAAGTCTTATTTATTAATTAATTCTTGATTAATGTAATTTGTACAGACGAGAATAAGAGTCACTGTGGTCTCTTGAAGCAGTGGCTTCAATCTGCATCAGTGTCAGTGGAGATTGGCAAAAAGGGGTTCCACAGGTAAGTGTACTCTTGCTACTAGAACAATCTCGAGAACTCATTGTGAAAGAAACTAGTAAGTGGTTTTTGTCATCTTTTAGGGAGGTGGCAACAACTGTTAAGCTCAGCCCTGATGTCATCGGTGAAGTCAGAGTTTTACTGATTCATAGATGGCCAAGAGAAGTTTATGTTGACCCATACCAACTTGCATCCCTGAGTCATCATAGTGATTGGCAGGTAAGCTGATAAAAATCCTACATTTTACTCATATCAGAAAAATAGCACACTGTATTTGTGGATATACAGAGGCTCCAAAAGGTGTTCAGACCTTTCAGTTTTTGTGCACTTTATTGTGTTGTAGATATACATTCCGAATGTAATCATTAAGCTATATTTACATTACTCTAAATTTATAAGATAACCCATAATGACAAAGTGAAACATCATTTAGACATTTTTGTAAATGTGTTGCACTAGCATTCAGACCCTTAATCAATTTGTTACTGCACTCTTCCTGGCAGATCTCCTCAAAGTCCTTAACATTAAATGGAAACTGTTTATGATCTGGGTCGCCCCCCCCACCTCTGAACAGTAAGATTTGGACTTGTCAAGGACTTATCCTGAAGGCACTTCTGGCCTGTCTTAGCTGTATGCTTTTGATCATGGTCATGTTGACAGGCCAGCAGTCACCCCAGTTTCAGGTGCCATGTACTCTGGAGCAGGTTTTCTTTAAGAACCTCTCTGTATTTAACTTCCCTCTCTACCCAACGCCCTGCTTGTCCGGTTACTCAGAAGCTATATGTAGAATCTTGGTGGTTCCAGACCATTTCATTAATTTCCATTTCACAATTATTGAGATCACTGTGCTTTTACAAACACTCAAAGAGTTAGAAATCCAACATTTCAAATTCAAGCTATAACACAACAAATTGTGCAAATAATTTATACTTTCTGAAGCCTGTGTAAACTACACTGTATGTATTCATACATTTCTTATTCTCTTTAAGATATTGCTAGATTCTGCCATTGATCTAGAGGTTTCTGCTCACAAGACTTCAGGATTTGTTACCTATGTGTATCCAATCCTTGATGGACCAACTCCTAGACAGTTAAAAACAATAATTCCAATACATGGCCGCTACAGTGAGCCGTCTTTTGATGGGAAAACATTTACATCTGTCAACATAGAACCTCCAGAGTTGCTGCTGTGGACTGAAAAATGTAAGCAGATCAAGCATTTTTCTTTGTAATCATGTAAATCCCTATTGTCCAGACCTTTTAAATGATGGGGGGGTTGACCTTACCTAACTCATGCCTTCAGGGTACAATTGTGATACCTGCAAAGCGAAGGTAAAATACCCAGTGATTTCATTTGACATATTTTGTAAAAGTATATTAATAGCCCATAGTAGTGTTTTTTCAACAGTCAAAATGTAACTGATAGAAACCTGAACAAAATGAAGTTATTTGATAGTTTGCCTTAATCTAAAACTCTATCATCTTTCTAGGTATGCAGCTCGACATGTTAGAGCCTCTTACTGTCATGGATGCCCCCTGCACGGCTGACAATTCAAGCCTGTGTTCATGGGTTAAAATGCACCATCAGCAGGTGGTTATCCTAACAGAAAAATGTTCAAACTTTTTATCATATTCATTTTTGATTGTTCCTTTTCCTTTTTAACTTAAATAATTTGGTGTGTCTTGTAGGAACATGGCGCCTTGAGTTTCCAGTTTCCAGTTGGTGATGGGTCTTTGGTGATGCCTGTATGCAGTGGAACTCTTCTGGTCACACTGATCTGCTGTGTGGTGCTGTCCAAATACACATGGAAACATAAAATCATCAACAGTCATGCTTAACATACAGTACATCTAATACCAAGATTATTCATGTATCTTTGTGATCAAAGTCTGGAACAGAGACTGTCTCTTGTAGTTATTACAGTTATAAAGGCTGTTTAAAAATGCACCATTCAGATAGAAAATGTTTGAAAGGCATAATTTTCTCTGAGAAATGCACCAAACATCCTATCTTCTCAGATCACATAAACAGAGAACAGATCTTTTTTACATCAGTCCAAGTTTTATAAGTGAAGAAGTGTCATGTGCAGGTTTTACTTCACAAATGAATCCAGGTAACCTAGTTAATCTTCTTGGAACAGGCCACAGTGAACATGTTTGCTGTGCCTTCGTTCTTTCCTCCTTGGCGCAGAAAGAGGAACATAGCCCAGGGCACAGTGAGAGGTGTCACTTATTATTTACTCTGTTTGAAACACCTAATGAATGTGATGTGGCCACAAATCGTGTTTATTGTCTTAGATAATATAAAGGCAAAGCTCTGCTTGCTCTGATTTGTGTGCTCTGTGGTGATTTTTTTACTTGCTGAATTAAAGATGAGGTTCTAACTATTGTTGTCAGTGAAGTGTTTGTTCTGTCTGTTTTGTCAAGACAAAAAGCGTATGCTATAATTGCCGTGTCATAAAACGTGATACATATCACAATAATGACATTTTAAAGTGTAACTAAATATATAACTTTATAATTAGATCCCTTCAAATGTCCATACCACAAATAGACAGTGCAGTACGTTACACTGATGTGACATTGATCAGGGTATAACATCAAACTCTTTATGCTGATCCTGTTAGAAATCTGCCAAAGAATTATATATTATTATATTATTTAGACAATAAAATTCGTAATACCACAGTACCAACGTGATTGCAAAATGTAAAATATTTCTCATGGAAGCTTGTATGGATTGGATTTAAGTATTTAAGCAGGGCCCGGATTCTTATATTTTTATACACTATCTTGAAATGTTTACCAGTCAGTCTTCGCATCCTATAAATGATGAACTACATTACCTAAAATGCTTTTCGACTTAATTAAACGTCTAACTTCCACTTTGTGAAGTTTCACCATGTTATTTCCTTTATTGTCCCTAAGGGTCAAAAAGCTGCTGTTAGTGCTCGGAGTATTATCGGTGCAGTTTAGGAAAGAAGCTGACGTTTTTGGATTCCTTTAGCAGACAAACTTCACACACCATTCATTTGAAACATTTATTGAATAGGCTAGGGCTGGGTCGGTAGTTCCGCTTCCCCTTCGCCATAGCGGAATGATCCAAGGGCCGAAAAGATAGAAGAAAAGTTGCATTGTAAATATTTATAGTGACATTTTTACTAAGTTATTTGTACGCGGTGTGCACTATCAAGGCCTGACGTTACAGAGGAAGCACTTTTAAAGGATTTACACAGGTTTTCCAGACCGTCGATAATCGTCTGGGAGTCAAGTACTATTCAAGTTTAACTGGTGTGGGATCTTCGGTGAGCTCCGCTGCTCCTGCGTCGTCTTGTTAGCCTGCAATAAAAGCACATTTCACTGGCTAGTTTTCTACTTATCAACCTATTTGGTGCTGTCTAAGTTACGTCTTGTTAATGGTAACACCTTTAAAGAAAATGCGTAGTTTTGGCTGTCAGACTGGTTAGCTTTAGCTGTAAGCTTTACACTTATCAATTAGGATTGCAAGCGCTTGGTAGCTTGCCGTGCTAGCGTTAGCTTACAGCTAGCACACTTGTTGGCTAAGTAAGTAAATGTTAGCATTAGCATGCTAGCCGCCCGTGTTGTTACTTATTTGAAGGGCATTTTCGAATAACGTTAGCTAGGTGAAATGTCAGAAATTCCGTTATACAGGAAAACAGCGGACTAAATGTGGAGACGTTTTATCTTGGCATCAATGAAGTGTCAGCTTTTCCATTTATGTATCAAGTGCACAGGGAGAGGAACAATTTGCACATTGTTATTATTCTCATCTATTGGTCTTCTTCATGTACGATACTAACGTCACATAACGTTAGCTAAAAATGCTCTTTCATTTCTCTCTGACTAATACTATACTCCGAAGTGGCAACGTTGTTTTCTCTGTTCACCTTTTTCGTTCCTCTAATCTAGTCTATCTTTCACATTTGAAAGTTGTCATTTGCACTGAGCCTCAGTTTTAGTTAAGACAGTCGCTTTCTTGTCCAGCCTGTGGACGGTGTGTTGTATGTACATTAAAGGGAAGCGTCACAGATTTACAACTTTCTATAGTTCTGGTTTGGAGAGAACATATGTATATGAATAGTATTACATTTTCCTCTGTTAAAATACTTTCCTGCCTTTAGGTGTATTTCAGTTCAGATCAACCTGCTTCTCCAGATCTCCTTCAGATGACATCATCTGGTTTAGAGCACTAAGATGTTTTGGTATAGGCACTTCAGAGAGAAGTTTAATACCATTCATAAACATATACTTCCCAGACTAGAACCACAGGAAGCAAGTTGAAAATCAGTGATGTTACCTTTTAAATATTTGGATTTTCTGCAGCAGTTCTCTGTATAATTGTTTTCCCTGCATGAAGAGTTTAGCACACAACATGACATTGTTTTATGGTAGGAAATACTTCATCATTATTCATCATCCACCTGTATTTACATTTTTAATGGTCTTAAATGTCTGACTTTCTTTCAGATAGCTGGTAAATTTTCTTTTGCCGTCCTCACGTCGCACATCTTACTGTAGTGCATGAGCGCACACATGCTGATGTAAGCGCAGCTTTCTGTTTGCCACTCCCACTGTGTTCCCCGGTCCTGTTAGCCCTGTGCGGCTCACCACAACTTCCCAGCGATGTGTGATAACGGCGACCCTGAGGATAAACCCCCAGCCCCTCCGGTCAGAATGAGCAGCACCATCTTCAGTACCAGCTCTGGCAAAGACTCACTCTCAGCCAACCACAGCTCTAAACCTCTGCCTTCGGTGCCTGAGGAGAGGAAACGTAACAAGATCATCTCAATCTTCTCTGGGGCTGAAAAAGGTCAGATGCTAGAGTTTGGCTCCAGATAAAAATATTTATCTTTGAAGTTATTTTAGTGTTTGTTATCAATAACAGAGTGCTAACTTTCAGGTGGTAGAAAGAAAGACAGAGACAAAGAGCGACCAGAGATCTCACCACCTTCAGATTTTGAACACACCATACATGTTGGGTTTGATGCTGTGACAGGGGAATTCACTGTGAGTTGTCACAGTTTTGTAATTTTTATGCAAACCTTTTTCCTTCCACTAACTCCTGCTGTTTGGGGCTTGACTAATGATTAAAACAAACATTGACATTATATTTTGGTCTGCACCATCCTGACACATTATCTTTGTTTTGTGTATGTATTTGTACAGGGTATGCCAGAGCAGTGGGCTCGACTTCTCCAGACCTCAAACATCACTAAGTCTGAGCAGAAGAAAAACCCACAGGCTGTTCTTGATGTTCTTAAGTTCTACGACTCCACAGGCAACGGCCGTCAGAAGTACCTCAGCTTCTCATCTTCTGGTGAGATGCCAAGTTAGATTTAAGTTACCTACAGTGTGTAATAATTTGTCTAGTTGTTAAATTTATTTTTTTCTTAGGTGGACGCATGGTTTTACAGTTACTTGTTTGTGTCACTAAAAACTATAAATGATCATTTCCTATATTATTGCTTATGTTCCCTTTTGTGGAGACTAATTTGATCAATGTAAAGGACTGAATATGTAGTATAATGGATAATGCAGCCATGTGTTAACACTGAAGTAGAGAACACTTTGTTAAATTTGTGACTGCACGTCACAATTTTTTAAAAAGTCTTTGTCTTATATTTTCCTGTCGCAGAAAAAGACACATTCACTCCAGGACCTCAGTCTGTAAGTATTTCTTAGTGTATTTTAGTTTATTTCAAACATATTCACATTCACCATATCTACATAACACAATTCCATTCTTATGTTTGAAAAGGACTAGGCAGAAGTATGAACTTATTTGACCCTACCTATACATCACTTAGACTAATTATTTCTTTCAATTAAAGACCAGAGAGAACAAACAAAACAATATAATTTCTTTCCTAAAAAGAAAAGACAACATTTCCAAATAAAGAAAACTAAACAAAATGATACATTTCCCGCATTAACACATTTTTAAAAACACATGCTATTGTTTGTACTATGTTTGTCTTACAAAGGGTAACATTTTATTTCATGTATTAGCCTGTCAAAAAAGGCGCTGAACCCTCATCTCCGAATATCAAAGACATTGATGATGATGATGACGATGACAGTCCTCCACCTGTTGTGGCACCACGGCCAGAACACACAAAGAGCGTGAGTCACTTGCCAAAACTTGATGATAAAAACTGTGTGTGTGGGATTCACTGAACAATTCTCCAGGTTCACTTTTCAAACATCATTTGTGAAGAAGATTTTATATCTCTATTTGTTGTTTTTTGGTGTGTTGTGTAGGTGTACACTCGCTCTGTTATTGACCCCATTCCTGCTCCAAGCGTGTGTCCTGATGGAGATGCTGCCTCAAAGGTGGCGGACAAACAGAAAAAGAAGAGCAAGATGACAGATGAGGAGATCATGGACAAACTGAGTAAACATCATTCATCTTATATATCTATTTACACAACAGTGCAGCCGTTTAGTGTCTTCTGTCACATGTATTTCCTATTTCGTTAACATACTTTATTGTGGCTTACAGGAACCATAGTCAGCATTGGAGATCCCAAGAAAAAGTACACGAGATATGAAAAAATTGGTCAGGGGTGAGTGCAGATCCAACAGTTGTCTATAGAACAAGTGATAACATTAAAGTGTATTGTCCAGTATTGTTTTAATAGTAACATTTAGTGTATTTAGACCAAAGTTTAATAGCTGGGGTTAAAAAAGCCAAATGTTAACTGGAATCATCAGGTTTAATGTCATGTGTCATGTTGTCACACCTCCAATGGGTGAATCATGCTTGTGGGGCAGCTGTTAAACACAAGTGTTTTTGAGTGCAAACCTGGCAGCATGTTTCTGTATGTTTCTAACACATTAGTGCAGTATAGTGTTGTAGATAACTTATCTTATTATTTTCACAGGGCATCAGGAACAGTATTCACAGCCATTGATGTTGCCACAGGACAGGAGGTAAACGGTGACGGAATGTTGGATCTTGGTTGAATGTGGATATTGTAACCCTTTTTAGACAGAGACCCCAGTATATTAACCCTTGTTATGACTGCATTGCATATTTGCATTAAATTAGCACAGTGCAAAGCTGGCAGAACACTATACACCAGTGCTCTTTTACAAAGCTACCATCATCCTGTCTTAGAGATATGACATTTAACATCTCAAATGTGATGTATAACACACGTCATAAATAAAATGCACACTAGTTTTGCTCTCAAAAAAATAATGGTGGACAAACAAGAGTATGGATACTGTTTAGCACATTTGTGACCTGAATTGCACTTAGTCAAAGTTGTGCATAATGTAAAACATGTCAGTGATCTGATTATGTTTCCCTGGAGCAACATGTGAATAGTAAATTGAAAGAGAAGCAGGGAGACCCTCAAGACCCAATACGACATGCACGTCCAGAATAGGCAGAGGTAACTGGTTAAGGTTTGGAGTAAGGTTGAGATCAGGTTAAACATCATGTCACAGGACTGTCTTTTGGTCTAACTACGAACTTGGTCTAACTGCCTTGTTTTGCTTTCTTCATCCAACTGATTGTACATTGTGATAGTTTGCCAGGAGAAGCAACCTATGTGGCTGATTGCAGAAATAACACACAAGATCAGTCCCTTAGCCAATAAGCTCTCTCTCAAGTTTTACACAGAAGGTGAGCCAACAGAAATGCAACTATTTTTTCTATTTCTGGTGCTGACATAAAGGTCAACAATGACATTACCTGGTTTTCACTGCAGAGTAAAGGAGTGAGGCTTCTCAACCTTAGCGGTGGTACAGTTGAATCAGTACGTCTCAAAAACAGTTTCAACAGAAAGTGGAACATCATCCTCTTTGTAAAGGGAAGGACTTATTGCAGTATGTTTGTGGTGGACTGCATTCCTTTGACCCTTTGCACTTAGTGTATAGTTATATCAAAGACAGTGAAAGTCTAATTCTGGTCATTTTAAATATTTTTCATATCATGTTTTGGTGATCATGGTCATGTTTTTTTTTGTTTTTTTTTTGCACTGCTTTTCTACAGGTCGCTATTAAACAGATCAACCTGCAAAAGCAGCCGAAGAAGGAGCTGATCATCAATGAGATTCTAGTGATGAAGGAGCTGAAAAACCCAAATATTGTCAACTTTTTAGACAGGTAAAAGTGACAGTAAATCTACAACCTGGCAGCTTTTTAAAATGAGGACATCTCATGATGCTAATAACAAGTTTAAAAACTAGTTGCAAGAGCATGGATGGATTTGATAGACAGTATAAAATTTGGTTATTTGTCTGTGCATCTCAGTTTCCTGATGGGGGAGGAGCTGTTTGTGGTAATGGAGTACCTGGCTGGTGGCTCTCTGACAGATGTGGTTACAGAGACCTGTATGGATGAAGCCCAGATAGCTGCTGTCTGCCGAGAGGTACACTTTACATACAGTGTCATATGAAAGTCCCACTTGATGTAAACGTTACACGGGTTAAACAAATGTGAATAATTGTCTCCTCCCATATGTCTCTACACCTGCAGTGTTTACAAGCGTTGGATTTCCTGCATGCGAACCAGGTCATCCACAGAGACATCAAAAGTGACAATGTGTTGCTGGGGATGGACGGCTCTGTTAAGCTCAGTAAGTCTTGTACTGCTGGTACTAGTAGCATCGTTTCACTTTGACTCGTACTGTGTATTTACTCTTCTCTGTCTCTTCAACAGCTGATTTTGGCTTCTGTGCTCAGATCACTCCTGAACAGAGCAAACGCAGCACCATGGTAGGCACGCCTTACTGGATGGCTCCCGAGGTGGTGACCAGGAAGGCCTATGGGCCTAAAGTAGACATTTGGTCACTGGGCATTATGGCCATTGAGATGGTTGAAGGAGAGCCTCCCTACCTAAACGAGAACCCACTACGAGTGAGTAGAGAGAGATTTTGGTCTTCTCTGTGGACTAATCTTTAATAGTTTGTCGTCCGATAGCCTGAGTGTCTTGTCTTACTCTTGTTTTATTTACACATTTATTTCTGACACTCCTTTACACATAACCTTAAAACTTGGCAACCAGACCTGCCATCACACGTAGTCCATGTTAGCTTGCTTTTTCCTTTTTTGTCTGTCTGGTTTCTTCACAGTGACACTATGTTGTCTTAACTGTGTGTGCTGCTTGCCTGCTTTTCATTGTTGAGGGTTAACTGTCTGCTTTGTATGTTGGATTTTGTCTTATATTGTGATTTTGTTATTTTAACTACCTGTGCTGCCTGTCTACTCTACATTATAGTGTGTTTTAGAAAAGAAAAAAAAAGTTTTTAATTTTTTTTAATACAACAGACTTTATGACCTTACCAGTTTGACTTTGTTTACTTTGTGCAAGGTAAGTTATTTCCTGATGCTGAATTTCACAGATCTGTTTTCCTCTTTCTCGTATCTCTTCCCCAGGCATTATACCTGATTGCCACAAACGGCACTCCTGAGCTACAGAATCCTGAAAAGCTATCTCCAGTTTTCAGAGATTTCCTCAACCGTTGCCTGGAAATGGATGTTGAGAAAAGAGGCGGAGGCAAAGAGCTGCTCCAGGTTATAAACTTTATTTTCATTCAACTGTTAGGTGGTATTTAAAGTTGCTTTTTAATTGAGATACTGACTTATCTTTTCCTTCTCCACCTCTATGTACTTTGTCCTGTTGTGCAGCACCCGTTCCTGAAGCTGGCGAAGCCTCTCTCCAGTCTTACGCCTCTCATCCTGGCAGCCAAGGAGGCCATGAAGGGCAGTCGTTAGCTGATTAAACTAGCTACTCTGCCTTCCCTCAATGCTGTGCACAGATATGTGCCAACCATTTAGATTTTGTGCCAGACAATAGGCTGAGAGTGACTTGTCACTCTTGATGCACCAGCCTTATAAGCCCTGACAAACCTCACTGTGAAGAAGACCAAAAATATAGAGCACAACCCCACCGCTGTCCATATGAACTCTATTGTCACTCAGATGTCAGAAGACAAGTCAAACTAAAGTGCTTAGTTTCAGAGTCAGGCATAGTTTTTTTTGTACAACAGATATCCTGGGGGCAAGGCTAGGCTTGTATTTAACTTGGAATGAAGAAGATGCCTAGTTCTGTTTAGTTTTTTTAATCAACTGCCTTAAACAAATGCAAAGTGTTGCCTAATGTATTGTGTGATTGTGTCAATGTCTCTTTTCCCGTGATTTTTACTACCTTTGTAATTTACCTTTTCAGCTTGTTAGTGTCTTAGTTATTTTTGATACTTGAATTTCGTATTTGTCCCCCTTCTTGTTATATAATGGGTCTCATTCAATGAACACTCTTGCTATTTCCACATCAGCTTGTGTTTTATGGACGTTTTCTCTTACCAGTTTTATAGGAAACATTTCAGTGCATTTGTCATCATGAACATGTGCTGTGGTTGTGTCATCGTTCGACTGTCAAACCTGACAGACTTACTGTACCAGTTCTTCCCCTGTATCATTAGTGTCCTGATACCAGAGATGCACCTTACAGGCAAATTAAAGTGTTAGATTGACAGGGTTTATACGTTCTTCCCAATTGTTATTAAAAATGAGTATTGTATGTTGAGCTTTGTCCTTATTGTTCTTTTCGACTAAACAAATGTGATTTTGTCATGTGTATATTATTTGCTTAATGATTAGTTTGGAAAAAAAGTGGCCATATATTACTGCTTAGCAGTCAAAGGCTGACAAAGACAATTTTTTGACTGTTTTTCTTTTATGGACAACTAACAACCTTGTCTGCACAGGCAAATAAATGCAACTCTTCTTGCTTTTTGAATTGGGTGTGAAAGTGTTTGGTGTGCAGAAACATCACCTTTTATTTGCAAAGTGACAGAAGTGACACTTTTTACAGTGCTGTGAAAAAGTATGCCCTCTTCTTGATTTTTTTTGTCACGCTTAAATGATTAAAAGATAAATACAAAATTCAGTTTTTAAAATAAATACTTTTTATAATGCATAAACTATCCAAACCTGCCTGGAGTCTTGAGAAACTAATTGCCCCCTTCTTGCTAATGCAGGAGAGCATTAATAACCCACTTTTTATTTTTTTTTGGCTTTATGTTTAGCAGAACCATTGGTTGCTTTAATTTATTGTCAGTATTGGTTTTACATTAGCATGACTGAGTTTCTAGCTCTCCAATCCTTGTCCTCGAGGGCGGCTGTCCTGCTTGTTTTGCAACCAGCCCTGCACTTACAGCTTCTGACTGGCTGAACACACCAGAACCAGGTAATCAGCAGTAGGTAGGGGGACAGGGATGGTTGGAAAACCATTGGACACCGCTGCGTGACGTGGACATAATTGTGTGTACGTATAACTGACTATTAATCTATTACCTACCTGTTTAAACGGGCCATTATTTTGATTATTATTTACTTCCGTCGATAACGTTCCCAGGTGCTTTTATTCTGAAGGATTGACTCGGAAGGGTAACGTTATTGACACCGGTGGGGGTCAAGCTTTTGTAACTTAAAGCCACAGGATAAAACTAAAGAGTCTGGTTTCCCTGGTGTTTGTGTGTCATGGCACTACATCTGAAAGATAAAGAAGCGTACCAAAGATTGAACTATCTGTACCAGGTAGGAAAGAAGTTGTATGTTTAAAGATAATCGTTGTTGTGGCAGACACATGAGTAGCACGTTAGCTACTCCTTTAGCCCAGCTAGTAATGATCTCACATAACTCTCCTCTTTCTCTGTCCACAGGCTGCACATTGTGTTTTAACTCAAAACCCGGAAAACGTGGAGCTGGCTCGGTTCTACTGCTTCACGCAGAAAACCATTGCAAGACGTTTAGTCCTCAGACAGTGAGTACATTTTTTTTAACAGTTTTATTAACACGTTTTTTGTATACAATAAGTGTCAGACTCTTGCGCAAAAGAGCATGCTGGTTTTATTTTGTGGGCAGAAATGAGAGTGAATCATTTGAGCCTCACAGGCTTTTGTTTTTAACCACCGTAAAGTGGACAAGCTCTGGACTTATTCACGTATTTACGTTTCTCTAGAGGTGGAGGATTTGGGAGTCTCAGATGCTTACTAATATCCTGTTCCCTCCATTAGACACAGACGACACTTTTAAGAAATAGCTTAAGACGTACATGTTTAGCCTCTGGTTGTGGTAGTTCTCCTTATATTTTAGTATTTTATATTTGTTTCTTGTGCATTGTTATCTTACTATTTAAATCTTGTTTTATATATTTGTGTGTGTTATCCACTTTGGTCAACTGGTGTACTGCAACTTGTTTTTAAAGGTGCATTAAAAATAAAGTGAATTTGAAAGAAAAACAACAGCAAATATAATATGGGTTGTGGACTTAAAGCTGGTGTCTACAAATCCTCTTTATCTTTTAGGTCTAACCACTCCAACCATAAAAAAGGTTCAGTCAGCTAATAATTACTTTTGTTTCAGAGACCCATCAGTGAAGAGAACATTATGCAAGAAATGCTGCTCATTGCTCATCCCTGGTGTAAGTGCTACAACAAGACAGCGCAGTAAGTTTGTCCTTTACAGTTACGGTCCAAGTACTGCTGCTTACATTCACCATGTTAGCTTGTATTACTCATTAGCTTTAAATAGATGTTCCCAAGGGTTTTAATCAGTTGATTTACTTTACTTTACTTTACTTTAGTTCATTTGGCAGACGCTTTTATCCAAAGCGACTTACAAGGAGACACAAGCAAATTACAATTCGGGTTCTGTAACTATGAGTTACTTCCAACTAAGAAAATTTATGTGTCTCACAGCTAGATTTGATCTGTCGTTGTAATGTAATGCACCCGTTTCATCTCTTCATCTCTTTGTTAACTTTGCCTCTCAAGGAAAAAACTGCAAAACTCGCTTCACTGTGATGAGGTGCCTGAGCTGTGGCCAGAGAAAAGCATTGCTAAATAATCCAGATTATTCTTTATGGGTAGACCGTCCAGAGGCGCAGCAGCAGCAGCAACAGAAGCAGCAACAGAAGCAGCGAGGTGAGAAACCTCAAAATTACTGTAACACTCCAAACCACATGCTTTCCATAAACCTGTTGTGCTGAGCTAAAATACCCCTCTAATGAAATGTGTAGTATGAAACCTTTTTTTGGCACCTCAAAACAACAATTTGTGCAAAGCAGATACCAAATATTTAGGAATAGAAACAAGTATAGACAGTTATTGTTCTTTCTTTCACCCACAGATCCAGGCTCTTCTACTGTAAGTCAACGAAAAGACACGGAACCTGATGGGTCACAGTCCTCTAAACCCAGTACTTCCAAGAGTGCAGCAAGCACATAGCAGTGTTCTGCCTGTCAAATATCTTCTTTCTTTTTTTTTGTAGATATTGTTTAAATACCAGCTCATCACTTCTGTATTTCTTCTTTTTTTTAAAATAATTTTTGGGGGGCCTCTGTGAGATAATTTCCAATGTTTATCTGCAGCTTGTATGGTGGTCTGTCACTTGTCATTTGGTCTGCTGCCACCAGGTGGCCCCATGTAGCATCCTAAAAGTGGTGGATTTCAATACTGGTCTCACTCAGATGTTTACCTTCAGTTAAAACAACGTAAACTGCTGTATTACTGGTGGGCCTGTGTTGTTTCATGTGCCAGCTTTACAATTAAGTCCAATCCAAGATGTCTAACTGGAGGAAAGGGTCTATGTTTAGGTTTAATAGACACTAAAAGACAACACAATGGTTTGTAATAGTGACACACAGGATTTTAAAAGTCTGCAAAGTTAAAGCTGCAACTATTGTATCTTTAGTCTATCTAAACAGCAGAAATATAGCGTAGTTAAAGTAGTCCACCATAAATTTACATTTGCATGTACTATGTGATTGCTTGTCTGATGGCATCATGTTGCATTGCAGAAAAGGATGAACCAGATCCAACTTGGATTTTAGCAAACCCCTCCTCCTTGCTGGTTTCCACCACAAATACACTTCACCAGTTCAAATGAATGCGAAGGGTTGTTTTTTTCCACATAGGGCAAATGTCTGTGTGCATCTAGTTTTGCTGTCGTAAGCAGTTTTACCCCATAGGAAAGATACTTAAGTTATTTTATTGTACGCAGATGACACCAATAGTTTCTACATTGTATTAATTTAAGTTAATGTTTATCCCAGATATTTTACATGGTCTGCACAGGCATGTTATGTTGAAGCAATCTCTCAGCCACTGGCCCGTTGTTGTCAAAGAGTTTCCCCAAGTTTCATAAAAAAAAACTTATTGCATTTTCTTCTTTTCTGCTTTGTCTCCTTTTGGCACTCTGAAACGTGTCTTCTGAAAATATAGTAGGTTCCTGGCAAAAATCCTTGGAATATGACCCATGTACAACAAAAGGGCCATAGTCATGCCTAGAAAACAGACATTTGCTGTAAGAGCTGAAAACAAACATCTTATACATGGGTATTTTATTTCATTGTAATGTAATTTACCTGTAAGAGAGCCCAGCCAGTAGACTACTGCATAGTCTATGAAGGTAAATCCAGGACAGTGGAAAGTGAGGCCATAGGCCAATGATGGATTAATGTAAGCTGAAGTGTAGCCTCTGGCTGGAAAATTAAAGTTTATGTTAATCATTCTTTGTTTTACAGTGAGAAAAGCAGTGGAGTTTAAGGGACACTTTGTTTTATGAAACATCTACAAAACAAACTTCTAAAGACCTGAGTGAAAAATCCATCTTAGCATGACAAGAAAATAAGTGACATTAAACTATTTTACAATATGGGAAATAAGATTATATGATTTAGGTGGAGGACAAGGAAGTCATCATTACTATATGCTCAACTATGTGCAGTCAATTCCAAGTAGTGCAGAGTTTAAAACATTGTATGTGAGAAGCAGTAGTTGAAGTACTGACCTTGTCATGTGATAATAATACTTTCAGTAGACTACCAATGACCTCCCAAATGTCTGATAATAACTGACAGTAATAGTGGGGCAAATAAAGGATTCACAGTGCAGTGCACTTTGCATTGTGGTTGTAAAATGGTTTCAGTTGTGTGTTGTTCGTGCCCACATTTGATGTTTTTCCAAGTTTTAAAAATTTAAATGTGTCTTTTTGCATTTGTGCAGTTGCCCTGCACTCAGTTTTAACAACATTAGTTTTCTTGGAAGATTAATTTTTAATTTACTTTATAAAGTGATGATAAAGGAGGGACCAGGTTTCCCTAAAACTTACCTGAATAGGACAAAAAAGTGAGAAGGACAGCAATCAGGGGCACCCGGATCAGAGCAGATCTGCGCCGCAGATTCAGGTGGATGATGTTAAAGATGAGAGCGCAAACACACTCGGTGAAAAAGCCCTGAAGCACAGAGACCATCAGAGATGTACTGCACTCTCTAGCCATCAGGGTTTTGATCATGTGCATGTCTGTAAGCTCCAGTCTCCAGTAAAACACAGCAACAAGAATGGCGAGATGGGCCCCAAAGAACTGGGCTGCAATAGCCAGCAGAGTGGGCAGGGTGGTGGCCTCAAGTTGCAGGAACTTCAACAGAACCAGACTGGGATTCCCTGAAGCAGCACCACAGATCATACCGTGGGTCAGCAGCACCACAAACAGTATGGTCACAGTCACATCAGGACCCAAGCCCCCAGCCCACTCTCCCACCTCCAAAATAGTCTGCACCTCCAGCCAACATGCTACCAGCATGAAAGAGGAGGCGAACTCCAAAACGAAGCTAAACCGTGGCCACTTTTTAACGAGCGTTCGAACTGAAGCTGCAAAAATCACAACAGCCAGGAAGTAACCGACAGACGCATTCAGTCCAGACATGGCTCTGATCAGACCCGCTGTTTCTCCCTTAAAAAAAGAATGCATGAGGCTTCCACTCAACAAATGTGCCCTATGTTTGACAACGTGGCATATGTATAGACACATTTCTTATCAGAGACACGTCAGGTTTTTATCCCACAACCACCTGCCAAAATACACATGGGTCTTTGCAAGGTCAGGTCAGGAAGCTGGCCTTCATTCTGCTCATGGATGAAAGCTCTGTCACATGCCACATGCTACATTCCTCCCAAAAGACTAACATGCATTTTGTTAATCTTATTTATCAAGAAACTAAATGACTGAAGAATAACAGTGATTAAATTGACCATATACTCCCACGGGATTCCAAAGTTTGGGTAAGGTTGAACAGTTGAATCACTTTCTGCAGTGAACAGCAACAATACACATGTAGCTGAACCAGCTGTGTGTGGGAGTTAAGATCTAACATATTATTGTATATACCCTTTATAGGTAGAACATAATACAAAATATCTATATTCCATATTATAGGATACACATACATACATTACATTCAAACAAGCAGTAATTACAAAGAGAGAACTGTAACTCAAGGCAATGTCACAGTTTTGGGTTTTTACTTGTTTCCAGAAAGTGAAATGAAAACGTTTGTTTAAATGTGTGTATGTGGTATTTCCAAATGAACAAAGGTTTCTACATCTTCAATACTGTTAAAATGTGTTTTTGAATATGAAATATTTATTTATAATTTATTTTCAAATGTTTCCTTATCTGGAAACTGTTGACTTTGTGTCAGTGGAAGAATGTAAGATACAACAATGCCATTAGGCATTTTTGATTATACTGTATGGTTTTTTTTATACTTCAATGATAATTTACAGTATTTGAGTGTTTAACAGATCTAAATATCTATTTGTATTTGTTTTGAAGTGTTACATTTGAACCCATACTGCCTTACAATTACGCCCACATCTGACTTTTTAAAAGTTTTATATTTTACTTAATATTTAACTTAATATAGTACATTATCATGCTTATATGATAAGAGTAAATAAGAATTGTATATACATATGACTGATATATGAACTTTTATTATAGGTGTAAAACATTTGTAACAACTGAAAGAAATTCTCAATTATTAAGAATAATGAATAAAATGATAGTTTTAATGTGTTATTTCATTATATCGATCACATAAATAAGGTTCAAATCAGAAGTCACTGATTCATTCATAACATCCAGAGATAAAAAAGAGCACAGACCATCTCCATCCATCTCCTGCTTTAATCTGTACTCGTATTTTCATCTTCGTGTATAAGTGATACCTTTCTTTTTATTAGAGGAGACCTCACACCTCACTCTTAATTTTTGCTGTGGGTGCTCTGCGATCTTCGGGCTCGAGGCGGCGGAAGTTGGGAAACGTCGACGTCCCCGTGTGTGTGTGTGTGTGTGTGTGTGTGTGTGTGTGTGTGTGTGTGTGTGTGTGTGTGTGTGTGTGTATATGTGTGTATATGTATAGCGGTGAAGTGATGGCAGGGGAGCAGACGACACTCAGACAGGAATGAGAACTTGTCGGGGATGGCGGACAAACCTCTGACACTGTTCGTGAAGCTGTTTGCCGCTGGGTTTTACGGACTGAGCTCGTTTCTCATCGTCGTGGTGAACAAAAGTGTCCTCACCAACTACAGGTAACGGTTTCTCTGGCTAACTTCCTTGACGGCTTTAGTTCAAGAGCTCAAGAGCTACCACCCTAGCTAACCTAGCTACTGGCTGGAAGTTATGCTGGCTGTAGCTGACACAGTGGTGCCTGTCAGCTAACGACAACTTTTGGCTAGTGAGGATAACGTTGTGGCACAGGCTCGGATGAGGGGCTCAGTGACTGTAGCATTTAGCATTGAGCTAGTCATAGTTTAACATACCATTGAACGAGGTTAGCTGCAGCGCTCAGCCTGTAAGCTGTAAGGTTCACTGGGACTAACGGGGACTCTCCGGACTCTGTTTCAGGTTCCCTTCGTCAACATGTGTCGGAATAGGACAAGTAAGTTAGATGATTTTCTCCTTTTAATTTAGCCAAACATTCATCACCCACTGAAAGCAGGCAGAGCTAAAAGTGATTTTCATGTGAATGTGTGTGCGCAGATGTTGGCCACAGTGATTGTGCTGTGGGTGGGCAAGGCAGCGAAGGTGATCAGCTTCCCAGACTTTGATGAGAGCATACCTCGCAAGGTGAGACCCAGCTAGCTATCCATCTTTTCTCTGTGTTGTACAAAAATAGAGTTATTGATTTTTTTCCCCCTGTCTCCTAGAAAGACAGCTCAAAACTAGTTAGCAGTTTAGCATGGTGGTGGCTGTTTCTTCTTGTCACAGTACTAAGTTCACATTGTTTTCTAGACATTTCCTCTACCTCTACTTTATGTGGGAAATCAAATCACTGGTCTGTTTGGAACCAAACGGCTAAAGTAAGTCGCAATCTCTAAAAACATTATGGTTAAAGGAAAAAGTCCATTCAGTGTTAACATGAGCTCACTGGGCATGTCTGTTGATGCTTGGCCAAGTTTAATATTTGACAGTTTATTATGACAGCTTATGTTCTCTTCCACCAGCCTGCCCATGTTTACGGTCCTCAGGAGGTTCTCCATCTTATTCACAATGCTGGCTGAGGGATTTCTGCTCAAGTAAGATTGCACGTGATAAATAGCCCACGTTTCAGTCATTAAGTCATTTTCCGCTCCTTGTACCCAGTGGGACATGCTAAAGTAGAAGACACTAAGTCTTTCTCTTTGTACTGTAATGGTAACTTTTACTTGCTCTGCTGTCTTTGACCTTTGGCAGGAAGAAGTTTTCGAGGCCAGTCCAGCTGACAGTATTTACAATGATCCTTGGGGCGTTTATAGCCGCAGTGTAAGTACTGCTGCATCCAGGTGTTCCTGCTGTTAACCTTCACTACAAAGGCTTGTCCTGACATATGTCCTCACTTAAGTGATTTTATTTTTAAGGTCATTAGGGAGCTCTGCTGAACCAGAGCATACCCAAAGCTAAATCATTAGTGACAGAACACTTATTTAGCTCCAATACACTTTGTGTCATTTTCTCTCATCTCTCTTCATAGGGCTGATTTGTCATTTGACCTGCAAGGATATGTGTTCATACTCATGAATGACGTATTGACTGCAGCGAATGGAGCCTATGTGAAACAAAAATTAGATGCAAAGGTATGTGGCAGCACCATGTGATGAATAGTTGCCATTGTTGGGTATGAGCTGATTTTGACATTGAGCTGGATGTTGAATTTAAAGAACCCAAACTGTCCTTCAGTGTATCACTCCAAGGAACTCAGTGTACACAAACATTTGGAATTGGTTCTTTTTATTCCCTTATAAGTAGATTATCGCTCTTTAAACATATTCTATCACTTTCATACTTTTCTACATGGTTTGCATTATTTTTAGCATTTAGAATAACTACTGTTTGACTGTTGAGTCAGAAATGGCTTCTTGGCTTCTTTTAGTTATGTGTCGCATAAGACTACTCGGCTCTCACATTACAGCATAGGCAGGACTGAATCCAGATTTAGTTTGTAATGTCTGTAGTGCACCATCTGCTAGCACTGAGCTAAACAGAGGGGTGTGTGTGTAATTGTGAGGGAATGAAAGATTCAGACATGGGAAAGAGAATCAGATGAATGCAAAAGCATCTAGGTACCGCAGTGGGCTAGCCTTGCATGACGTCTGCCTGCTAGTTAATGAGGAATGCACTGAATGATTTGTGAATAACCTTCTTTGTTCTGTCTCTGCTTATTTTTCATGTTTCCCTGTGCCTGTGTTTTTTATGTTCCTTCTCACAGGAATTGGGGAAATATGGTTTATTGTATTATAATGCATTATTTATGATACTTCCCACTTTACTATTGGCTCATGTGACTGGAGATATTCAGAAGGTAAGCAGCTTGACACCTCTGGTGTTTGATCTATATGCTCTTTTTGTAATTATTTTCATTTAATACATGTTTTAGTGTCTAGACAGCAATAGCTAAACTGTTAAGTTATGTCAATTTAATTACGTTATGGTCTCTGTAGAAATTAGTTGTTGCAAGGTTTAAACTTAAATTCAAGGGAAGGCATGGATGTGCCGAAAATATGAGCTGTCTGTTGGTCAGTGTTGGCAGAGACCTACTGGTTTGGCCAGCTGGGGCCCAGCGGCCAGAAAGGCACAAAGCTGCTATTATGCACCTTGTAAAGTTATTGCAGCAGTGCCTACAACTCCCCTGGACTGAGCAGCCACTGTAGAGACACAGAGTACTACTTCTTAAAGCTATTGGACACATAGTTGGATTTCTCTGTTTGTGTTGCTGTCATCAACTCCTTAAAATGTGATCAGCAGTGCTCTGTTAATCTCCATGTATTTCATTTCACTGAATGCCATACCACACTGGTCTACAAGTAATGAATATGAAATCTATCTAGCTTTACTCCAGTGTTTGTTTACTGTTTAACTGTATGTTCATGTATTCACTAGTACAAGTTTATTGTTTCTTATACTGTGCTTCTCTTTTTAGGCAGTGGAATATGACGGTTGGTCAGATATGTTTTTCCTCACGCAGTTCATTCTCTCGTGTATCATGGGGTAAGATGGGTTAGGATTGAACAGGCCTGTGTTTGACTGGGTGTGAATCCCACAATGACCCTTTGTCTATGTGGTATCAATATTGCAAAATCACATTTCATGCTTAAATAAATGTTGCGCCATCCGTAATGTGATAACATGTTGTTTTGCAGATTTGTTCTGATGTATTCCACTGTGCTTTGTACACAATACAACTCAGCATTAACAACAACAATAGTGGGCTGCATCAAGGTAAGCTGCAGATTTGTATGAAGTAAAGAGTTAAACGCACAGATACACTTAACTCTAAGAAATTTAATATTTTCTCCATTTTGCAGAATGTTCTGGTGACATACATTGGCATGGTGTTCAGTGGAGACTACATTTTCTCTTGGACCAACTTCATAGGTTTGAATATCAGGTATGAAGTCACATAGTTATTTTCTAATGTGTGCACAAATATACAGTTGTCTATATAGACACATCCATTTTTTTAATGCATCCAAGTTTGGCACAAGTTGTTTTCAGACCATAAGCAGAGTCAAAGCATAAGTCTGTCAAAGATGTCAATTTTGTATTGTGTAATAATAATATAACAGATTTACGTGTTGCTTGGTCAGTCCGTCACTTTGGTGAAATTGCTGCTAAAACTATTCTGTGGATTTTCAATGAAATTTAGTTTCATAGTCCCGAGAGCATGTATCATAATAACCTTTCCAGTACCCTGATTATTCCTCTGCTGCTTATGTGGGCATGACGTGGAATTTGTCACACATATTAGGTTCTTAAAGTAAAAAGGTATTATTTCCTTTTATTAAAATGACTGGCATAAAAATATTCACAAGTCACAGTATTTTGTAATTTATTTATTTCAGTCTGTATTAGGCAAAGCAAAACAAGGAGTGGTGGCTTCACTATTTACTTGCAAACAACTGGAAGAAAGAACTGAGTGAGACAAAAACACCCACTGAAATACTGAAACCTGTTTCACGCCTGTGCCTGGAGGGTTAACATGTCACTGAGGAACATTACATTTTTCATAGCTCCATTAAATGACAAATTCACCATTTTCAGTTCTTAAAACGTATCTTATTAGTTTGATGCTTATTCTTGTTTCTTGTGTAACTAAGACAATGAGAAATGGTCAATATACTGTAGCCTTAAAACAATATCTTAAATGTTTGCGGTAGCTAAATAAACAACAAATTGAATGAATGATGAATGAATTTCATTGTAGGGAGAACCACTGGCAGACAAATTACATTTGACTGAAAGGAGCTTGTTGCTCTTTCTGGACTAACATCTGCTACAATCTCCTCCTTCTATTGATAGTGTTTGTGCTTGAGGTGGTGGAACAAATTCTTTTCACATTTCCACCCTTTCTTTGTACAGCTCACTAACGCAACTTGCAAATTACAGAAAATTTGTTGCCAAATCATTTCCAAATGACAGAGGAGAGCTCTTTTTTATTGTACTTATCTTTACCTCGGACACTACTCACGTTTAAGCTTCCTTCCACCATGTTTTAGGGACATATTGCAGCTACTGTCAGGTTCATAAGTTTGTTTAAGAAGTTTGTTTTTATTTTTTTTCTAAAATGGCTGTAAATACTGAATGGTTAATACCACACTTTTGTCAAACTCCAAAGTCTTGACTTAGCTCACACTTTGAGTGTTTTTTTGTTTTTTGTTTTTGTTTTGGATTTTCCAGATTCTGTGTGGTGGTGAACAGAGGCCAAATGTAATGGGGAAGGGGGGTAATCGATGCTGACACAGATGTTACTGATAATTGCTCTCACAGATACAAGAATATATGTGCAAGCTGGCTCTTGTTGACAGTTTTGTGATTGGTGATGAGCTGCAACATGTTCAGTCTACCTCTGATGACATAAATGACGTCATGAGTTTTAATTTGAATTTTGCCAAAAACTCCTGGCATTAATCCAAACACTGGATATTGAGTACCAGTCTCCTGTAGTTCAGTATTTAGAAATGGTTTTAAAAAAGAAAAGGAAAAATATTTTTATTTGCGTTTTGTTATTGTATGAGATGACTGAATTAAACACTGATTAATTTGTTTGTATACTTTCTTCCTGTGTTACGGCAGTATCGCGGGCAGCCTGGTGTACTCTTACATCACTCTCACGGAGGAGCAGTCGAGCAAAGCAAGTGAAAACACCAAGATGGACATCAAGGGAAAAGTGGTTGTATGACAGAGACACTGGATTTTATTACTTTTATGCCAATGAACAAGAAAACTCTTGAGTACGACTTTTATTTATGGAGTTTTTTAGCAGCAAGGGGCGAGGAATTGGTGGGAATGGTGCTGTGGCCACTTCCTGTTCCCATGGTTATGAAACCCTCCAGAGAGGGTTGTGGGTGGACTTTTAAGATGGTGTTTTCTTTTTAAATATTTGTATTTTGATATTGTACTTGTGAGTATTGAGAAGAAGGGAACATGGAATCAGTGGTATTTATCTTACATCTGCTGATACAAACATTTAATGTTGGGGTGATATAAGGTTTCATTAACAGGAGGCAAACAGCTGGAATTGTATTTTTAAGCATGTCTGAAAGTTGAGTCACGGCAACTGGACTTCTTTCTTGTAAGATAGTCGTTTCGCTCTGTCGATCATCAACAAAGCTCATCAAAGTCCAGTTGCCATGACTCAACTTTCAGACAACCTCACCTGGATGACAGAGAATCTTCAGACATATTTTTAAGCATGTGTGCGTACTGATGAATTGTGGGAATATAACGTAATAGTTATTTTAAAGACACAATCCTTATTTTTTGCGTTTTCTGATATGCTGTTTACAAGGAATGTAACTTCTGATGCCTTCCTAGCACAGTGAGATGCACTGACACTGTCATTATCTGTCGTTGCAGTCTTTAGCACCTTTTATTTCAATTTTTGAGCATACAGGGTTATAAGCTTGTTACACATTAAAGGTAATGACAGTGATCTGACCTCTACTCTTCAACAACCAAAGTGGCCAGTGGGTTGTTAGACCCCATCAAGGATTGTGGCTTTTCAATAACGCTGCTGTTTCTTTTTGGGAGGTAATTCAACAGTTTACATTTTGCTCCCTCAGTATTACATAAGGTTGCGGACTCTAAGGCTCTCTATGCAGAATTAACAAAGAGTACTGATGGTTTGTTATTTGTATAAGGGGATCCATGTTTTTCTTTTTTTAACACGTTATCGCACTTTTAACTGAGGTAGCACCTGCAGAAAGGGTGAAACTGAATTGCCTCATATTCTGTTACATTCTTTACTCAGTGAGATTATTGTACTTATTGTGTGTTTCAGGTTTAAGTATTACAAGAGAAACTTTTGTTATCTAAACTTTCAGTCAGGTATACGTGTTTTTTTTGTTTTGTTTTTTACATTTTATCTACATCAATTTTTATTTATTACTTTTTTAGACTAATATTCATTTTGTAGGTGAAACTACTTGTGAATTGTTGATGCTGATCTCAAATGCAGTAACCATGGATTTGTAGCTGAAACATAATGTATTTTTACATTAAAAAATGTTGCTGTTGCAACATTGACACGACATATGTCTTGGGATTTGTTCAGGTTGCAGTTGAGGATTTAGATTTGTCCAGCGTCTTTCCCATTGACATTACTGATGCTGTGAATATTTTGTAATTTTCTATTTTTAGACAGTGATGTTCAGTCTTGAATAATTCAACAGAGCTTTGAGGCTGTTTGATGAACTATAATAGGGTAATGCTTCCCCCTTCTGTCATATTTGGTAAAGCATTGCATTACATTGGACCCAGATGATTAAATCCAAGATGGAGACTGGGTTTCAAGTTGTACTCTTTGATATACATGGTAAAAGTTTACCTAATTCTCCTATGTATTTAAAGTCCTATGGGACAAAATATAAAATTTCTTAGCAGCTTTTTAGGTGTAAATATCTGCTCTCTGCCCATTTTAATTTGCTAAAATTACCGTACCAAAATCGTATTGTGTTTTTCTTCTTCACTGAGCTCAGGAATGTGATATGAAATGATAGAGGAATGATAAAGGGTTGCAATGACATACAAACCTATACTGTTCACTAAAAATATGCAAACGTGTTTGAAGAGACTTAAAACTAAAAGCCAATTCACTCTCGGTTGTCTGCTTAAGTGTGCTACATTAAATATAGTCTGAACAGAAAATAGGTTGTACTGTAAACATCCTGCTGAGTGTATCAAGTGACACCTGCACACACTGATCTAAATATAATTAAATGGGCTGGAGATTTAGCACAGACTTAAAACAGAACATGTTTTAATACGAAGACATACATAATACATGTCAAAACATTTGATACAAACCCACTACCATTAACAGGTCAATACCTCTGACTTCACAGGTCCTCCGCATTAAACAAGCCACACTAACCAAGTCTAACCCATTATCTCAAATATCAAGAAACTGATTTAAATATCCACAAATCAATGTAAAATTTCATATTCAAATACAGCTCTTACAGTTACACACCTGTCAAATTACTTGCATTGTTACGTTATATTTAAACTGGCCAAGCTAATAGACAAAATTGAAAAACTACCAAGTAATATTGCATTGTTGTTGCTAGTAATAGGTACATAACAGAAAACTTCATCAATCCAGTATAAACAAACAAAAAGATAAAAGAGGAGTTTAAGTATATGTACTGAGCTGCCACTGGCCTGATGGTGTTCTTTTTACTTCTCATGTATTACAGTATAAGCCAACAAACACTAGAACTTAAGAAAGAAGAAAACACACGGATGAAGAGTTTCACCCAAGGAGGGGCTATTATAGCAGAGTGGGAGATGTTAACATGGCTTCTGCAAGTGCAAAAATATGTAACAGGACATATACTTTCTGTTCTTCGTATGGAACAAAAAAAAAACGAAATATACTAAAGATGAAATTTAGCTTTTACTGTTTGCTCTATAGTTTTCCTCACAGCCAGATTATAATCAAATTTAGACTAAGGAAAAAAAACTGAGGTGCGATATATTATAATGGGTTTCCAGTGTTTTGGCCACCTTATTTACATAAATGCACCTCCTAATATATATATATAAATTATGGTGTGTGGCTAGTGAGAGTATGTTTGCAACAGTGTTAAGTGTTATTTGCCAGTTTGACAGCTTTAGCTATAGCTACACCCAGAGCAGTGGAACAGTCTAATTAGTGGTACAAGTATGATTAGGATGGGCTAAAAACAAAACCGTGCTGTCTGTGTACTATAAAAATGGCAGGAGAACTAAAGACAGTACAAATGTTGTCTCTGAGAAGTGAAGTGCAGTCACAAAGGTGACAAAGATAACATAATGTAAGCTAGACAAACCTGGCAAGGTATTAAAACGCCACCCAAACAGGAACAGCAGGACTGAGCAGCATTGGAGCAGTTCTATTACTAAAGGTGCTTTTCTATTGTTTATATATAAAATGTTGCAGTTCTGTCTCTATGATATTGCAAGTACAAAGTTTTAAAAAAACATTCCTTGTGTTTAAGCCTCGTGAAAGTACCATATTATAATGGTGTCCAATCCTGGTTTTTGAGGGCCACTGTCCTACTTGTTTTCCAACCATACCTGCACCTACAGTTTCTAAACAGCTGAACACACCTTATCCAGGTAATCAGCAGTGGGTAGGTAATGTATAGTTGAAAAAAGGGCAGGACAGTGGCCCTCAAGGACCAGGATTGGACACCTCTGTAGTAAAGGGAAATCTCAAGGAAGCAGTCACCAGCATCAGCCACACTAGGTGAAAGGTGAGGCATTACTCACACTGAAGGTGCTGGTTAGTCTCCCTACAACCTTAGTGTGAGAAATGCAGCTTTAGTAACAAAGAGTGTCTCAAAACTAGGGCTGAAATCTGTGCTAGTAACTATATCCTTTCATTATTTCCCCAAGGCACAAGAGCAAGCTTCATCTCACTTTTTTATCTCATAAGGAAGAATTGGAAATGAAGAAATGATGTATTAAATATATAACTTACTACTTTCATACAAAAAATACGTTCATGATTCTAGATTTGTATGGCTTGGACTATTATTTCAACAATTTTACAGTCCAGCTGCTGTGTGTCAGTTTTACAGTGTTACAAGGTTCTCAGCCATGTAACAGAGACTGTAGAAGTTGCAGCCTATGCAGCAGAGGTTACAGAACGAGGAGAGCAATCTGTAGAGCCACAGGCGATTGCTGAGTTGTCTATATTTGATATCTGTCTCGCGCAGCTTGGCGTATGCTTCACGATTAGACGAGAGGCCAATATCCTGACCCAGTCCACATGCCTGCTCAATAAGGTGCATGTCTCCCATGATCTCTGATGTCATTTGGCCAAACCACTGAGCGTTGACAGCTGCAACTGTCACCGACACAAAGAAGATGAAGATCTGGTGGTAAAAAAGGAGCAGAGATTAAAATTTTTTTTAAAAATCTAAAATTGCTTTTAATGCAATATAATGATGAAACGCAAGCAACACACCTGAAAGGATTCTCTATCATTCAGCATGTCACTGGGGTGATACACAGCATAGATAGTGAGGTTAAAGAAGGCACAAGCTGAACCCAGGTGGAGGTAGAATGGGACAAGGTGACTCTGAATAAACCCATATGTGTGTCGGTTCAGGTGGTTGTTCATCACAAAACCTGTACAGATATCAGCAGAAAACACCTCTTCAGCACTTGAAGGAATTTTTTATTAATTTTACTGGTTTAATAAAAACATGAATTCGTTATGGTCAGTTGCCATGTGTACATGAACAGCAGTATTTTAAGGATAACTGTATGAACTTGCCATTTTCTGACCTCTAACTGAATAAAGTCATAGTCTGGTGTATGTGTATTGTATTTAAATTAATATTTAAAGTATTACAATTTTGGTATATATTGTAATATTTTAATATACATCTTAATCAATGACTATCAGAATATTCTCAAACATTCAGCAATAAAAGACTGCCAGAGGCAGAGGCAGGAACTGGATGTAGGTGTTAAGGTGGCTATGAAGAAAATGGATAAAGATTATACAAAGCTGCTTCACTGATAAATATGCATTCTGGGTGACTCAGTTAAAAGTGAACATATCCAACATACACACTGATCAGTAACTCAGGCCACATTCAGAGGAGACCAATATGACAGAATACTTCAGACATGACTGAATTCTGCATATAGTCATTTTCCCTTTTTTTATCCAGTGTGTGCACGTGTGTGTGTGTTTGGTACCAACTTGAAATGAAAGTGACCCAAATCTGCATTCCCCAGTAGGTGGAGAGCAGCAGCAGCTGCAGTAGCTTGACTGTAAATGTGGGTTCCTGGTCAGTGGACATGCTTCCTCTTCAGCCTCTTACTTCTCTGGTCTGACCTCCACTGCAGTTTGTAAAACAGCACCGTCCAGAAAGCCCAGTTACTCTTTGTCCTGCTCCCCTTCTGTTGCCTTTTTATGTGGAGAGCACTTGATGCTCCACCTCAGGGCCTCTGTAAACATAATCAATGCGCTACATTAAAAATGTGATCATATGCCACCTATTTTTAAGGAAACTGGGTTAAAGGGCAAAACAAATAGAGCCTGCAACTTTAACACTATTACGAGCAACAACCAGCATTTGTATAAATAACGAAACCAGAACTTGACACAATACATCATCGTGGTCTAACAACTTCCGTATTGTGGTCAAGTGTGTGGACCTCTGCCCAACAGGAAAACATAATTGCAGGAGTCTATATCCTAACACTAATCCGTGCTGATAACTTGAGACAACTTCAGTAAGTCGTTAAAAGTCAAAGTCTGTCGGCTAAAAACAAACAGACGTGTTGAATGACTCCAACACAAACCCACAGCCGCTAACGACGGAGCGCCAACGTGTCAAAGTCACCTTTACGAAAAGTAGGTATTTTTAACCAACTAACACCAGCTATTAGTAAACTGTACTCCCACCGTGTAAAATAAGTCAGTAACTACAGCTAGCTAAGTTTAACAGCTAACTAGCTAACCCTAACTGCGGGACTTCGCGTGACGTTAGCTACGTAGGAAACTGTTAGCGCTAAACTAACTATTCACAGTTTACAGTCACCAACCAACAACTTTATACTGTTAAGAGAACATACAAAGTCAGTACCACAACTTTAGCTGTAAAACGGTGAGTAAAGCTTAACTGTTACCTGCGTTTCCAGTAACTCCGGACAACTTGTAGCATACGACTTCGGCCGTGACAGTAAACTTGCCCAACCTGCTGCTCATAGCGCTGTTAGCTCAGTGTGTGTGTGGAGGAGAAGAGGCGGAACCGAAGGGATGTGCTCGGGAAAAATGTCCCCCAACAACTCTTCAACAACAGCTCGACTTTTACCGGTCCCCCCCAGTGTTTTCAGCTAAAACCTCCCCAGCCTCCGGTGTGAATAAGGAGAAAATGTTGGTGGGGTGAAGGTGGAGGAGGTTTATTACAGGTTATTTACAGTAGGTGAAAGGCCAAGTGTATTTTTAAATTGTGAAATCCACTTACTAGTAAATTCAAGATATACAACATATTTCATTTTTGTAGTAATGCAGCAGTGTAGAAATACTGTGTAGCAGAGCAAGCCTTGCATCCCACTGTGCACTTTCCAGTAATAAAACTGAACTATAATTATAGTGAGCATCACAACTGTGGTAAAGATGAAGCAACTTTATGTAGTGCTGATCAGCATAACAACGCATCATAATGTACTGGCTGATTGTATTTTGTATTATTAACAAATTCAAATGATTTATACACTGATAATTAATCCATTAAATTCACTTGGTGATTTTACCATTGTGGTGGACAGGGTTACAACAACACCTGACGCCATCACTACAACATGATAAGCAGGTGCCAGAACCCACAGTTGCTGCATACTGTGTAGCAGCAGTGCCCCAGCCTGTCACATCATTAAAACCACCAGGTGGTGGTGGTACACTGGTACACATAATGAGAAATACATGTTATGAGAAAATCTATTTACTTTGGCCACCACGTTTTAATAAAAGAAAGTGAAAGCCACTTGACACTTGACTTCACAGTCAAATAAATCTGTGAACCGTAATTACTATAGTGAGGTATGGTATTTCTTGACACCTTTATAATCTCTGATTTAAAACATTAGAATAATATTTATTACTGAGTTTTTAATTAGTTAACCCAACACTTACACAGTCCTGAAGGCACTATCTGGTTTTAACGGTATAAACGACAACATTTCTGAAACTAAAATTGAGTTTAGATTTATTGAAAAAGTAAGTATTTTAAAATATACGTATAATGTTAATTGGAAGATTACCTTTTCAAGGTGTGTGGCACTTGGGAAACTATGAGTAAGCTGTTAATAAACGGTGTGCAGTGAAATATACAAAAGGTCTGTAATGAACACTAGATAAAGTATTAAAACATGGAGAAGTTGCTGAACACACCCATTAGTAAGACATTTGGTTCAATATGCTTTCGTGTACACTTATGGTTTTGAGTCAAGCAGCACCTAAAATCAGAACATGAATGTTGACATAAGCTAACTGTGTACAGAAAAGGAAAATCACATACATTCATGACTTGTGCTCCTGCTTCACATCGTGTCTTATGTGAAGCATAATGTCTCTTAACATACACTCTGGTTGCAATAACGCTCAGTGTTTCTGTGTCACAAAGTGTCAGACTAAAGATTGGGGGTCAGTGTCGGGCTGATTTACAGATTTTGTTGTAAACTTCTGGGAAGGCGTCCTTACAACCTAGTTCCTCTCTCAGTCTGTGATAAAGCTGTCCATCAAACATCTCCCAAAACTCTTCTTGTTCCATGTAAACATCTGCATACAGCATCTGGAACCTGTGAGATACCAAGCAGAGAGTAGACACGTCAATTCAATAGCATGTAAAAAAACAAAAATATGTGACACTGTGCAATTATCATACACCTTAGTTACACATACAGAATTTAGTTTGAGACTTACCCGTGCACATCTCTGACAAATTTCTCCAGCTGACGTGTTGATGCTTTAGCTTCAAAGTGTTTGACTTTGGGTTCCCCATAAGCCCCGATATCCACATACAGCTCCTCCTCTTGCCCTTTGGGATGAACCATCCCTCTGCCTGGTGACAACAGGAATGGACACAGCCACAAAGGATAAACCTGAAAAAAAAAATTAAGTGTTCCATCACATGTTTGTGCACAGTGAGCATTTAGTAGGTTTAACCATATCTGAGTCTCACGTCAATGTCCTGGTGGAAGCGTGTCATGGCAGCCTGCAGATGCTTCATGGGTACCAGCATGTCCTGGACCACATGGTGCTGTTCGTAAAGACTTCGGATAGTTTCACCCTGTGTGAGCTTCAACAGAGAGATCTTAGGAGGAACCATCCATCCGAAAAGCCAGCGGAACAACGGGTTGTTGCCAAATGGGATGATATCCTTGAGAAAAAACACAAATACAAAGATCCAGTTACACGAACAGGTGCCAAAAGTAAAAGAGCAGAGGTCTTCACTAAATGAAGTTCATGAACCTACATAGTATTTTTATAAATCTCAAATAATAATACAAGCTTTATTCAAGCAGCTTTATACAAGCTTTTCAAGATGCAGCACTTGAAATGTATGAAAAACTCAAGAGAGGAGAATTAAATGTAATATTCCCTCTACAATCTTATAATCTGTTCAAGATGTATAGTATGTGCAGGAGTCACTGACAAAAGCCCCACTCACTCCTCTTATTTTCCACCAGGGGGCAGTCACAATCCTCCAACCTGTGCCAAACACCTTCTCACATCACTACAGCAAAGACATCGGTAATTTCTGCCACAAATTGCAGATTAATGATTTAATGAAAGCACTGCTCTGGCCTTATGTCGCTCTGACTTTCTTCTGGACTGTTTACAAGAACAAAAAGAGAGTGCACCCAAAAGCCCAGAGGTAGCTCTTTTAGATTTCTGTCAAACCAATACCATGCATAATGTATCACAACATTTACTGTTACAGAAAAAAAAGGTTGCCAAACCTCTCTCACTAATGACTAATGGTGTGTGACTACAAAATTTGTGTGTGTGTGTGTGTGTGTGCTTGTGTGTGTGAGAGAGAGTGAAAGCTTTAAAGAGTAATAAAGAGAAGTGAGAGAGCAAGTTGGAAAGATGATGACAAGCTAAAATCGGGCAGATAAATGCAGGCATTTAATGTAACCGTAAAGCTGATGGAAACACACTTCTGCTGTAGGTATAAATGTGCATGTGTGTGCGTTTTGTGAGTACCTGAAGCTCCCAGAAGATGCTACGTGTGTGTCTATGATAGTACTGTCTCAGAGGGATGTATTCAACCCCAGCGTGGTTGCCTTTCAGGTAGCCCTCCACGTGTTTAAAGAACCATGGTTTGAAGTGCAGGCCGATTCTATTAATCTGACATCATAGAAAAAAAGTGGAGATTACATTTGACAAAATATTAAAACACACTTGCTTACACACACCTTCCCACACATTTTACCTTATCGGGCTCTGCGTGGTCTGCCATGGTTCCAGTCATGATGACAGCAGAGTCCAGACTGTACTGGATTCCCTCGACAAACGTGTTCTGCTTGTTCTCTGATGCTTCAGTGAAGCGTTTACAGATGTTTTCCAGTCCTCGGACAGGCTCATAGCGCAGCTTCACCCACGCCTTAGCGGGGACTATTTTAATCTCAGCTGCAACCAGGAACCCCAGAGTACCACAGGACCACGGGACGGCATGGAACAGATCAGAGTTCTCTTCCTATGTGACAAAAAATATTCTATCTGAACCAGAATATACTGGTCAAAGGTTTGAGGTGACATGATATTAATTCTAGTCATATTCATGCTTGTCTTTATCATACGGCTGTTTTTTTTTTTAATTACCACCAACATCAATATGATATAAACTGAAATGATCAGATTACCGTAGGAGAAAAAAATTATACTCACTGAGGTAAAATAAATACAACCAAGCTGAAAATTAGACGCCAACTGAAATTTTATTTTTACATTTTTTAAATGTTTGTAAACTTAGTTGTTATTAGCATTTTCAGCTTTTTTCAATTGTCTGGAGCAAATAATTATGAGAAAAACAAATCTAATGTTAGACAGTTTTTACGTTTTAAGTACAGTTGGTGATGATGTTACCGTGGTGAGCCCTAGTTAAATGTGAATCTGCTTCAATATAACATAACCTTAAGTCAAGCCCACTAACCCACTGAAACACATAACTCACACACACACTCAATACTTACCTCAGTGCAGCGCACTAAGCTGCCATCAGCTAGAACCAGTTCATATGCAACACAGATGTGCTGAAACAGTCCATAAATATGTGAGGACGACTCAATTCCTGTGCCCATCACCAAACCACCTGAGAGAAGAGAGAGAATAAAACATTTGTTCTTAGTAATTCAGTTTCAACCCAGGTGAGATCAACAACAGGGAAACAGATGAACAGAAAGTGGTGTTTTCCTGCTGGGAGTATGCATATCTGTGCCTGTGTGAACATCAGTAAAATTAATGTACAATGGCCTGATGGGAAAACATTAGATTGTTGATGTGCAGTTTATGGCATCAGGAAATCCATTATGAAACCCAATCCAGGGGTTCTTCCAACACTGCAGCCATTTCCTCCCAGTTTCATCTTTTGAGCTACAACATAAATCCCCTAACACAATTACAGATGTCGCTGAAGCTCTAAACAGGATACAGTGATTGAGGAGAAGATGCAGGATCTACATCACTGAACAATGAGCTGTGGAAATCATCATACGTCTCTCTATTTCCAGCAGCCAGAGAGCCACAGATGATGCCACTCTCTCTGATGATTCCCTAGGAAATAATCGTCAATAATGTGAACAACATACCCACAGTGAGGTCATCCAGCTCGGGCAGCACCGGCAGCGTCCACCCAATAGAGGTGAGGAGAGCAGTCACCTGACCCATGTTGGCCAGCGGCTCAACTCTCACCACCTAAAACGATGCAGCAACAAAACAAAATCCAACCATAAAAATGTCCATGTAAAATTATTATTTAGGATTCTGATCCCATTGCCCACACTGCCACCATCTCCATTAGGTAATAATAACACCGCATTAAACACATCTGAGAACAAAGCGTATCGCTGTGTTTACAGCTTAACTTTGATGAGTGCAAAGTTTCTGGACACACACTATATCCAGTATAACAGTGTGTAGCCATCTTAGCATGTTGTAAGGCTATATGCCAACATGTTGATATTTAGTATAATGTCAAATAAATTATTAATAAACTCAAGATATGTTAACTAATAACACATTATATTGTCCTTGTCCATATTTAATATATCATTCAAACATTCACAGTGTAGGTTGGAAAAAGTATGTGAAGCCCTCGGTAAATAACAGCAGAAGAGAGCAAACCTCATGTCCAATTGGTGTAATTAATGATATTCACAATGGCTGCAATTGGAGATGCTTAGTTAAAATATCAAAAAGTCACAAACAGGTGATTGAAAATCATTAAGAAGTAGATAGTCAAAAATAAAATATTAGTGTTTCACAGGTTTACTGCATTTGTTGGTTTGTCCTACCTGCCTCTTTGTATCCACCTCCAGAATGTCCATCATATTGATCATGATGTTCTTGTGTGTTTTCTTATATTTTCCCACTCTGAGAGACACAGTGAGCCAGCCGGGTCGACCCGTACACATGTATGTCTTACTGCCCTCCTTCCTCCACTCACGCACCTGAAACAGTACAGTATGTTATACGGTGAAGAACAGACTATTGACACAAAGCCTCACTGACAATTTACGTATCTGTACCCCATATATACAATCATCAAGGCTGACCAGGCTTTCTTTAAAGCCTGTGGACATTCACACAGGTCACAAGGCCTTGGTTGTTCACTGAAGACTGATAAACTGATAAACTTCACAGATCCTTCATCCCACTGTTTCGAGGATGAGTCGAAATAATGTGCTGAAATTTTCTCAGGCTTACTTTGACTTTCCTCTGGGTAATGCCAGACTCCTCTCTCCTGACCAAACCCTTTAAGGAACCAGTGTATCAGGTGTCTCACTTAGATGCTCTCACACTTAGTCTTAGGCAGTGTCATCATACTATAAACAAATATTAGCTATAAATAGAGCTACAGTCAGGAAACTTAATCATTCACTAAATTTTAATTGTTTTAAAGATACAACACAAATGTTATGTTTAGTGTAAGCTTAAAATCTATTTTGGTATTAAGATAATACTTTTAAAAAATATAATCAGGACAACAGAGACATAGTTTTTTATAACGTTTATGATTCAGACATCTATCTCTGTTTCCATAATGAGTGATAAATTAAAGATTCTGGCAGCCTTTGTGTGTGTGTTATGTTTAAAACATCGTCCTGTAGCATAAAAACAGGTACACAGGTAAGTTGATATAATACTTATGTCATAATCAAAAAAAAACTATTACTGATTGATAGGACAAGAGTGATAAAGCAATGGTACCAGTCTTAATACGCACACAGATTCACACTATAATATCCTGTCTGAAGCTGGGAAGCTTTTCACTACCCACAATTCCTTGCAATCGTGAACACAATGCAATATACTGTACTATGATGGAATGATGTGTTATCTAAACACATTATTAAAGTGATTATCCTGCATAAAAAAAGCATAAACACACCTGCGCACGAACACACTTTCACGTCATGGTTTGCTCACCTGTCGCTGGATGTCTCGCACCCGCTGGTCGTGCAGTTTGGGAGCAGAGCACATCTTGAAAATGAGCCATGCCCGCACATAATAATACACATCAAATATGACGGAGAGGGGCAGCAGGAACAAACACACAAATATCCACCTCTGGTGAACAATCACGTAATCTAGACCTTTGACTTTGATCCACAGCAGGAACATCAAAATCAAACCTCCTAAATACAGCAGCGGATCCATCGTTTCGTGTCCAAACTTAAAATACCTCGCTCACTTTTGACTTCAGCAACCACTCACCACTACAATACTCATGTGGTTAGACTCCGCATCGATTATCCCAGCCCCAAAACCCGACTCCTGATCACCCCTTCACTGCGATAGGTGAGCGGCGCTAGGTGGTAAGTTAGCCCCTCCCCTGTTCCGCACTGGTTGGTGGACGTCGTAATGGGGGCGGGACCGAACGCCAAAGCTTCGCGTTAATTGGGTAAGCATGTGACTGTAGTGAAATACAGAGTAGTAGCCTTTCAAGTGTATAACCAATCACAAGCAGAGAGGCAGTCAGACCATGCAACCTGTCCTCATGGCTCTGTAAAATACTCTGTCCAAATCAGCCACAGTGTGAGTCTGAAGTCTGATCTTCAGGGCCCTACATTAGTCCCCATCATCATGTGAGCGTTTAACTGTTAGTACATTAAGGTGCTAATATACAACAGTGAAGATCACATTAGCATGCTAATTTTCTAACCATAATAGTGTGCTGGTGTCAGCCTCCCAGAGCCACTGTAGACTCTTTTTTATATGTTATTTATAATCTATTAATCTAATCTATCTATTTATTTATTTTACATATTATATTTTATTCATTCATATCTACACTTAAAAAAAGAAACATAACTAAGGTATGGTAAATATGTAATACATCTTAATGTCTAAACAGCCACCACTTGTTTTGCAGATGAACTATCCCAGAGTTTCTAAAACAATACAGTTGTAGGCTAGATCCTGATTCATATCGTGGCCTCCTTGAAGCTCCAGCAGTGACAGGTTTGCGAGTCTAAGTACTATGCTTAGTAAAAAAGATTGTTTAGTAATTAACTCATAAATAAATTATATAGCACAACCCATTTTGTCAGCAACAAAGAAACAAATATATTACATGTTAAGAATGCTGTTTACAGTGATGAACCAAACCATAAAGAGGGTTACGCAGTAAGGTTGCCTTTCTGGACAAAACGGTTTCTGAGATCACCATTAAAATCTCTTTGTTGTAATGTAATGTAAGGACATGATAAAAAAAAACATCATGCTTTGTTAAATGATGTAGGTAAGCTATACATTTCTATTTCATATGTCCATTTGTCGATTGTAGATTGATTGCTGACACACACACACACACACACACACACACACACACACACACACACACACACACACACACACACACAGGGCTGAAGTGGTACCCTTTAGGCACATTAGACAGAGGAGGGTGGGGCTCCAGTAAAGATTTCTTAATGGGCTCTGCCATCCTCTCGTCCATCTGCCCTGATGATAAGCAAACAACTAATCCACATTAGTCTGATGCGCTGTTTTTTCTATTTTTCCACTGATTTCTTTCCAGAAATACATCAATTTTAACACTTTTACACGGGCAGCAGCGATCTACAAAGTGAGGACTAACGTATGGACTTCGTGATCAGCGTTTTTTTTTTCTAACAGTATGGGACAGTCCAGACACGATGGGAACAAACAGCTTAAGTAGGATTTAGCAAACATTTGTCTGTCACAGGATTTCTGTAAGTGGAGTAAGTTATTTGGATGTCTGTTCAGCGTCAGAGCGCATGGGGAGCGCAGTGTTTGTACGTGAGTGACACTATCCAGCCGGTCACAGCCTTCACAGTAACATCAGAAACAGTTTCAGTCCGGGAGGAGGATGCCTTCCCTGCACCACGGAGCAATTTTCGTCGGAGTCTTCCTCATAGTGACCGGGGGGTCCACGGCCTTTATGGCCTCGTCCCACCACCGCCTGCAGGCTTTCTCCCTCTGCTGCGTGGTGCTGGGGGTGGTCATGCTCATCCTGGGTCTATTCTGGGCAATGAATAGAAAAAATGCAGTAAACTACAACCACAGGGAGTTCGACCCGGAGTGCCCGCATTATCCATACAACGACTACCCCAACTTCGGCAGCCATGCCCTCTTCACACCCATGGGAAGCCGCTTCCCAGAGTCCCAGTCAGTATTTCTGCCCAGGTGAGTGAAGGAGAAATGACACTGACATGTGCATCTTACTGTTTTCCACAGTTCAGTCTGAGGTGGTAAGTAGCCAAATATGATCAGTTTCATCCTGGAGCCAAGAGACTTCCAATTAATGATACTGCATTAGTATGTATTTTTACAGACAATAAATAGTTAATAACGCCCATGATAACGACAGACAATGACAGTCAATGATGACATCAGCTCTGTTAATGATAGATTTAAAAACATCTAAAAAACCTTGTTACTGGGATCATTTTACTTTCCGCTTTGCCATGTTGTCCAGTTCTTCCTGTTGCTGGTCTATTTGTTCACATCACGGGTTAATATGCCAGTTTTCAGGAACCTACAGGGACAGATGTTTTCATACAGATTTATGCTTACAGCAGAAAATTGCACACAAAAACCAAACAACCGAACATTTTCCACAAACAACTCCCCTTTATATCTTTATATTTTCTTTTGTCTTTTCTTCCTGCCTTTTACCTTGACTTCCGCAGGCCCTGGCCGGTCCTGGGTGACAGTGCATTTGGTGGTATCTCGTTTAAGATCATATTAACGACCACAAAATAGAAAACTAAAGAAACATTTTGACATTTAGTTCAACATTTTGGCAGATAATTTAATGTAAATATGAATACACTGCCACCAGCTGCCTGGCTCTGTGCAAACATAACACACTTAACTACTAAAAGATGACAGATTAACACAATTTCTTCTGAAAATAAAAAACAAGTAATTAGTAATCAAACAGTAATTAGTGAGCTTTAGATGTGTGTTCATGCTATAGGCTAAGTCAACAAGATGCTGGTGTCAATAGCTACCATGAGAATAGTGTCAATCTTCTCTTTGAATTCAAGGAAAAATATCAATAAGCATACTTCCCAAATATGGAAGAGTTCATTTAATCCATCCAATTTTCACCAAACTCTGCATGTTTTATTTTGGAAACTCTTTAGATCTGGCTGTTAGATGCTAGTGACCCAAAAACATATTTGTAAAATAACTCTTTCTCAGAACAGTGAACACATGACACAGTGTTACAGAGCAGCTTTTTAATCATCCAGTATGGTCAGGATGTCCATTATGTTGTGAAACCCAATTCCTATATTTGGCAGGAAACACTGAAAACACTGAAACTACTCATACAACATCACTCCATCTGTTACCTCGTATTTGATTTCTACAACCAGTGATCGATACATCAGGACTGTACACTATATCAGTTGTGCTTTGATATAATTGTTTCCAGTGTTTTCTTACTGCCACTGTTTCCTCACATAGGACAATGGAACGTCACAGGTATGGTGCTCGCGGTGAAGAGTTTGACTACCCTCCGATGGACTCTGGTGGTTTTAGTCCGACACCTCACCCTCCTCCGTGGCTTGGACCCCCACCTCCCTATGAGGTTGCCATCAAGACCACGTGCAGCTCTACACACCTGCGGCGTGCGTACTCAGACACACATCTGGCGTCAGAGCCCCTGTTTGGACAGTCAAGAGAGATCAGTTTTGAGGTGTGACGCTGAACGATACCTCTCTTTACATCAGAGAAAAAGAAACGTGACTGGGACCACTGTTTTGCTGTCTTTTGATCGTCTTTATCGAACACTTGAAGCATGCTTCATTCTTTGGACATAGCATATTTTCCCCATGTTACCACATAACCAAATACTGTGTATGTGAAGTTAAAGGTGGATTATTTTAGCCTTAACAGACCAAAGAAAAGCACCCAGACACTTTATATCTCAATAGTGTGTGGCCACTACAAGTCACAAACATGATACAAGTGAATTAGAGTCTCTTGAAGGGATAATATTCTTTCAGGCTGATAGGCTATTCAAATTGTGTTGAGATTGGTTGGTATTTCAGACAGGAAAAGGAATAGTCCGACATTTTGGGAAATATGCTTATTTGCTTTCTAGATAAAAAATTGTTATCACATTCCTCCTGTATCATAAATGTGAAGCTATATCTAGGTTTTGGACCGGCGATATAGACTTAAAACTGTATCAAGATTTTTGCGGTAACAGTGTTAATGACTATATGAAAATAGTAATATTCAACAATATATTTTTGGTCACAAATCACATCAGTGTCCAGTAAAATAGAAACATTGATAAAAGGAAGCCTGACTATCATCAAATACTTAGTTAAACTAAATAAAGTAGTCTGATAACAGAATAATCACATATTTGCGTCACAGCACGGTTGGTTAATCATTGGCATGAATCCCTCCTTATGAACAGTTTGGATTGGCATCGCATCTTTGGCTCAGTTTGTTCGGAATTTCTTTCATCATAAGGATTACCACTGGCAAATAAAAGCCACCTGACTTAAAGAAGCTTGTTGCTGTTCTCGGTGTAATCTGTCATAATGTGCTCATGTTGCTGCTGTTTATGTTTGTGTGGAGGAACAAACTCTGTTCACATTTCCACTCTTTGTTGGTCCAGCTTTTGAGCACAACGTGTAAATCACAGATGTTTCTGACTTTTTGCTAAACCATTTTAAAATGCCATTTTTTCAGAATTAGATCTTCTTTTGACTCTGTTGCCTTGAAACATGTGATGTGCCTATATACAGTAATGGCTTATATGCAAACAGGACATCATGCAAATATATTTGCATGATGTCCTGAGAGGAATTATCACAGTGATACATGTCAGGGTTGATGTGATTACGACCCAGGATTAAGTTAACCTAGAGACAATATGTAACTGTTTTCAAATATATTTATAATAGAAATATTTTCTGAAAATTGTGGAAAGATGTGATCGATGCCTCCTGTGAAGTCAGAGTCAGGATTTTTGAGCAAGGTTCGCTCTTATGACCAACCAGAGAACAGGGATTTCTGATAGATTAGTTTTGCTGTCTCTTATTTATAATAATTTAATAATGACAATTTAATAATAAAACCTGGGGGAGTTTGCAGAGTGTGGCAGATGGTAGCAGAGCAGGGATAGGGAGGACCGGGTGAACCAGAATAGATTTATTTCAAAGGTGTTTTTTTTCTTACTACGTGCTCTCACCTTAGTGTAACTTTGCTTTGAGAGGTATGGAAATAGATAGTAACAACCTGTCTGGTTTAATGTAAAGGAAACTTAATTCACATACTATAGCACTTTTAAAGTTCACCAACTGACACATTATATATCTTGTCTTTTTTATCTAATTAAAGTGGAAAAATGACAAGTAATTATTTTTGGGGAGGTGGGGGAGCACCAGCTCCAGTGTTGGTGTTTTTGATGTATATTCTTAGGGGATGAAAAGGTCAAAATGTAATTACAAACTTGGTCTCAAATGATCTTTTTTAACTGGAATTAACTGGAATTAAAATACAGAAAAAATAAAATAATGGAATTAAAATACAGAAAATAATATTTTCTAGTTTTTCTGGTTAAGTTTTTTTAAAGGCTTTACACTGATGTTGACACAATTTTGGTGGTCCTTAGTTTGGTAATGGCAGACCTTTACCTGTAGCCTTAAAACCAGTAACAGGTTAAGATCATGTTAACCAGCTAGTTTAATCTCATCACTTACCAAGGTATCTGGATTTATATGCTCCACCAAAAGATGAGCCTTTCATGCAGTATATTCCAATGCAATGCGCAATTGAACTTATTTTGGAGAAGGTAATGCGCATCATAGTAAAATGTTTCTTTTTTTCTTTTCTTTTTTGTTTTACTTTAGTAGCATCTGAAAATCTAAAGCTAGTTGGAAACTTCAGCTTTAAAGATGTGAGAGTTAGCCAACACAAAGGTTTTTATGTTACTGCCATTTGGTTAGTGGCCAAGCTGCTTTACCTTTTCAGACACAGCTCCAGAAATTGATCCCAGTGATTCAGACTCACAAGTGACAAAAACATAAATTGCTTTGACAAAACATAAGTTGACAAAGTTTTTAATTAAATAACTAAAAGTGGAGTCATTTAACTAACTAGAGCATTCTGCATTTGCTATAAGTTAATTAATGTATTAATATTAATATATAATGTATTAATGTAACTGATAAAATTAGAAAAACACTATGTACTGGTAAGTCATTTTAAGTAATATAAAAATAATTATTATTTATTTTATTTTATTCATGTATTTTTCTGGTGTATTTCAACTGTTAATTTGCAGTGAACTGCGTCATATTTTTTCCTAAACAGGCAAAAGAGTCAAATTGTAGTAGAATGTTTGTCGGAAATTGTGACGGATGATATTATCAGCCTTCACACGCTCACTGTAGGATTGTTACTCTGACTTAACAAGAGGATCCCAAACCTTCATAACCTCCAAATGAAGATGCTGCAATGGACTGATGACCACAAACACTAGTACACTTGTGATATAAGCACAAAGACTCCAGCTGTCCTCATTTACAAGCACACAATTCAAAGAGGAGAGTTGGTATGAATCACATGATTACCAACAATCCGCCATGTTTCTTTTTCTTTTTTGTATCTATGAATATGCATGCTTCTATGAATGATGTGTTTTAGCCTTGGAAACTTGGAACAGCCCTGGGGAGGTTCTTGCAACATGATTTCAGTTACTGTGAGTATCTGTATTTAACTTTATTGAATAAAAGAGTGATGAAAAGAAATGTTGATATGCCAATATGACAGTTATGGAGAAATGATTTGGGAATACGTGTGTCTGAGAGAATGCAGAAATGAGAAAATCGTATGATGGGTTTCAATTTGTCACATTTTATAGCTTCACTCACATTGGAAAAAAAAAAAAACTGTACAAAAAAGATGACATCACCACAAGATCATTTCAGTTGCTGTTCTGGCACTTTTGATCACATCATATGATCTTATGATCTTCATCAGTACAGGAAGTTTGCCTAGTTATTGAGGAATTGTTGACTTTTTTTCAATCTCCTAGTTCTCTATCTATCTATCTATCTATCTATCTATCTATCTATCTATCTATCTATCTATCTATCTATCTATCTATCTAT
>JAUYWH010000020.1:6363039-6427371 GCA_034779795.1 Ctenopoma multispine
GCCATCTGCCTCGACCGGTTGGGGTGAGTGGACAGAGGAGAGAGAAAAGAACAACAGGCAACAGAGATCAATACAATAACAAGGAGCAGCAGACGAGGCACTGTATTAGTAGGATTTTTTTTCTTGGCAACTCTGCTCATGATGCCCACTGACCTGAGTCATCTATGCAGTTACATACAGTATGTGTTTTGTTTTATGCAACAATGCAGCTAGTTCAGTGAGGCATCTGTTTCTCAAGGAGGACACATGTACGTACTTGTCTTCTCGGACAGATGTGCACTTGGGCCTTTTACTGCATCTTTTGTCATGTTGCAGCATGTCTCTGGAGACTATAGTGAACACCTTCTAAAGAAACCTTGAAAGTTTCTGGGTTATATTTCACAGACAATAACCTCCCTCTGTCAAGACAAGTATAGACTGATAGGTTTCTAAGGAAAGCCGTTTTTGTTTGGCCATTTTTAGTTCCAATTTTAAACTGAAAAAGACAGGTCACTCTCTATTGGTTTATTGGACACAAACTTACTTTTTCAAATGGTATTTTTTAATTACAAATGAATGAGGAACATATTCTGTGTGTTTCGGTATTCATTTTCTCACATGTCAGTGTAAAAAGTCTTTCTTTCCAAACTTTTTCTTGCCAGTGTATCTGCATTCTTTCCTATCATGACTTTGCACGAAGTTTGCTGACAGCCTATTTGATGCAGTGCCTTAACCAGTACTACAGTATTATTCAGCTTTCAGCTTTGTATCCAGTGTTTGCAGAATGTCTACTTCTTTGCTGTGATGTTACTATAAATGTGAGTTAATGAATGGCCACAGACTCTCTGTGGGTGGTGTCACATTTAGAAATAATGGATTGTTCATTGAGAAAGAGGAAATCCCTGGAAAGGCGGGAAAGGGAAATGCAGATTTACATATATTTCACGTCATGTCCAAGCTAAGCAAACATAAACACTTGCTCAACAAATTACTGCGGATGCTGAGCTGAGTCTCTGTTGTGAGTCTTTTTGCCAGCAGCTTGAGACAAGGTGACCTTGTGACATGTGCACACACCTGCAATTGTATACCCCACCTGACCAGGCTGTCTCCAGGCTGTAATAAGCAGCCGAGTGGAACCCTAACTGAGTTTTCTCCACCCTCACCTTCAAGCCCTGACAAACAACAGCACAGAAAATCTTTTCTGACTGTACAACTGGTGCCACATTTTCACGTTATAAGAGCTTCATTAGCCGGCAGTGGTTGCAGCAATGGTGGAGGGGAAACCATATCGGTATGGACTGATAGCAGCTGGGCTGTGTGTGGTGGCAGTCGGCCTCTTCATCATGACGCAGGAACGACCGCACATCTATACCACAATGTGCCTTATGGGTGTCACCATGGTGTGTGTTGGGACTGTGTGGAGCCTGTGTCAGTGCTATCCCAAGGTAAATACAAGCCATTTGTGTTAGAGAGAAAGATACAGGAAATAATATGGAACTATTGTCATAACAGAGTTGATTTGTTAATGGAAAATGTGTGTTTGTCAGGTCACTTTGGCTCCTCAGATTCAGGAGAAAGGTCTAGAGGATTTAGTGTGTACTGCAGCTGACGAAAAAGATGAGAGGTACAGTAACACACACACACACACACATTCACAAACACACATTGTCCTAATGGGCCACAGACAAGTAGGTGCTCATTAAAGCCTTAATGAGTATCTGTGGTCTGTCTGGGTTTAAATCCTATTTTAAGTGACCATCACTGTAGATACTAATTTCATTATCTTTATGGGAAAATGACTGGCAATATAATGGCATCAGAGCAGCTGAGGAAGGCATTGGTAAGTGATAAAGAGAAGAAAAGCTGAGAAGAGCAAAAAGAAACAATGGTGGCGTAACGGCTGTGACTGAAAAAGGGCAGATTACTTCAAAACATATAAGTGAATAAGTAAACCCAACCCCCCCAGAAGGACCATTAACGTTCCCTAGATTAAAGCACTTGAGTGTGAGTTAGTGTCGCGACCGCTGGTTGAAAAAGGAGATTGTACTGCACAGCTCAAGTGTTTGTAATAACATGAATGTTCAGCACCCAGATAAAGACCTCCATGTTCAGCAAAACCCTGCCACAGATTTCTAAAAAAACGATTAAAATGAGGTCAAAATGCTGGAACTATTTCTGTCTCACTCCTCCTCCTCTCTTTTCGTTTAACTTTAGGCACGCTGAGGCTCTGCTAAGTTTGCATAGAGAAAAATCAAGTAGCAGCAGACTTCTACCTGAAACTCACAGCTGTCCCACGCTACACCTGATCTGAACGACGGACACTATCATCAGAGGACTCCTCGGTTTTGGGCAGTTCTTTTTCTTTTTTATGGCCCTTTACTGAATAACAACATCACACTTGCTAGTGTTTGAATTATTACAACTAACTGAACTGAGCTGATTGTGTGTCAGCATCTTTGGATCACTTTGTGTCATTGGTAAATGCTTAAAGACACTCATGGACATTTATAGCACATATAAAAAAATATTTTATTTCCTAATGCTTTGGGTTTAAATTATAATTTATCTTATATTATCAAATGTCTAAATAAACAAAATGTTTTTTTAGTAGAGGGAGATCTTTACAAAATTAAATATGTATTGCCATAATAGTTACAGCAGGTGGCACTATTTACTATAAAAAAGAGAGAGTTAAGAGAAGGCAGGGACAACACAACCATCCAGATACCACCACACTCATACACTCATCACATCAGTAAAATAACTTGTGAGTGACAGATTATAAAATGAATGATTAAAACTGGTTCAGTAGAAATTCTAAAATATGTTTTTTCCCTTCTGTTTGGAGTTTGGGCCAAGTTCACAATTGCAACCATTACAAGTCTTTCCTTCCTTCCTGCTAAATGTTGTACCTAATCTGTAATACAGGATTTCTGTAATCTTCTGTCTGAACCAACAGGTTCCACATAGTGGTGTGCAGCAGGATGCAATCCTACCTGTCACCTAACTGAGGTGCTATGGATTAGATCTGATTGCAGACATTCTCAGTACACTTTATTTAACTTGGTGACTTGTCCTTGAGTTTTTATTATGAAGTCCCAGTTGGATAGGACAGCAGAAAAACATAACTTCTGGAGTTTATCCTTCACTACAGTAAAACACTAAAATCCCACAGGATAGGTTCTGTAGAGGTCAGTGTACTTGGGATCATGGTTCAGTTTATAAGAGCTTGTGAAAAATATTGTAGTTTGTGTTGTGTTCAATGTACAGTTACACATTAGAGGAGCCACTCTGCATTACAAATGTCCTTGCTCCACAATGTTGAACTTGAATGTTTGACGTGGATGTCATCAAGCTTAATCCAAGGTTAAAATCTCAGGGGACATTATGAAACTTTCTTCAGAGACTGAGGAGTCTTTTCATCAAGAAAATTGAACTTCATGTATAAAATCAGCTGCACTCTGTGTCCACTGTGACTTAATTAAATTGCATCAACTCGCGAACATAATTGAAGTGAGTTGAATGGGCAGAAGTACAAAGTATGTATGTGTGAGTTTGATAGAAATTCAGGCATTTTGCAGGAATCTGCATCTTTATCTCAGTGTGCCTCAGCACTGACTGTTCAAGAAGAAGAGATTAAATACAAAATGAATTATGTACAATAAAAAAATAAAGTAAATGTGAACTCCCATGGTAAGTCTCCCTGCGCACATCACTATAGTCATGAGTTTAGGTATAAACAAGTACTTGCACAACTCACATGGTTCAAATTAAGCGCATATGTTCAATATCATCAACAAATGAACCGAGAGGAAGTGTTTTCTCAGATTGACATGGAATAATTATAGGGTGGTTTTGGGGAGAGCGTGAAACATGACTCCTCCACAGTCAGAGGTGTTTTAACGGAGGACAATCATTCGATACAAAAGCGGTGGCGTGAGCCCCGGAGACGTCACCAGTCCCCGCCTTCAATTATAAGAATCAATTGTTCGATTTTTTTCCCCAATACATGGTTGGAGGCGTTATCTGACTGTCAGGCGCAGGGCGCGCGGCTGTCGGAGACACCAGAACATCTGTCTAACGCAGACTGATATAAAGACTCACATTTGTGGATTTATGTATCTATAGCAATTATTTCACGGGAAACAATCCAAGAAGTGAGGAGAATGCTTCGCACCTCAGCCTGGTTTGGCTGGGCGCTGTGTTTGTGCGCATCTTTGGCCGCGTGCGCGCAGGACTACCCCGAGGACGACGAGATGATCTTGGAGCTGATCCGTGAGGACGGGACTCAACCAGAAACCAGAGCCGAGCCCGCTGCTGAGTTCCTCAGGTGCAACAAGGTAAAAAATCAGGGGCATTAAATTTATTTATGTGTAAGTTTTTAGTTCTCAGCGTCTTTTTAATTAATGTTAAGCAGAATTCTCTCTTTATTAATGAAGGATTTTCAGCTAGAGTTATAATTGTTGATAACTGATTGATCCACTAAAAAAAAAAAAGTTAGATATAAGGACATACGTTTATCCACATTCTAATGCAAGAAATGTGGAAAACAAACGATTTAATATGCCAGACAAAGTAATAAGTAACATTTTATGTAAGCATGCGTGCGATGGGAAAGATTACCTATACTACAGGTTCTCTGTGTTGTGCTACAGGCAGCGTGGCGCATGCCCGGTAAGTACCTGGTTATATTGCGTCAGGAGACACATGAATCTCACGTCCAGAGGACCATCAGGAGGCTGAGAGCCAAAGCAGCCAGGAGAGGCTACCTGCTGGAGATCCTGCAGACCTACTCGGGAGCTCTGAAAGGATTTCTGGTCAAGATGAGCAGCGACGTCCTTAACTTGGTAACTGTTTCATCTGTCAACATGCTGTCAAATCCAATCTAAAACATACAATATAGTTGGCTAGAAACCAACCAACCAACCAACAAACCAACCAACAGTGCAGAAAAAAAATCTTATTTCAATTAAAAATTGATTTGACCTTTAAAACAGATCACTAGTGATGTTGCCGAGTGCAGAGTGTGGAGTAATACTCTCTTGGGGCTTGTCTGTGTTTGTCTTTGGGTATTTTGTCTGCTCAGGCCAAAATAAAATGCATTTTAATAATCAAGTCTAGAGCAGATAAAACCATGGACGTTCTCTAGTTTGTTAAATCACTCGGTGATACGCCTCAGTTTAACAAAACAAAGCTTAATCAGTGATAGAAAGTAGCTAATTAAATTTTTAAAAATGCAGATGCTGGATTGCACTAATAGCCTAATGGTTTGTATGTATGCCACATTGCTGCAACATCCCCATTTTGAGTCTGGCTGGGGACCTGTGTTGCATGATATAGCCTCTCACAGTGTTTCTTTCCTGTCTGCCTCTCTACTATACCTAACCCCAACGATTAGATAAAGGCTCAAAATGCCCCAAAATCTCCCTTTTAAATATAATGGAAATGTTACATTACACAACATTAAGATTAACTTATTTTACTTGGCAGACGCTTTTTTCCAAAGCAACTTACAGGGAGCTAGTGTCTGGCTCTGATGCTTAGCCCATTGAGCTACCAGGCCACATAAATCACTGCTCCAGCCAACCAACAAGTTCCACATAAATCACTGCTCCAGCCAACCAACAAGTTCATACCATCTACCAGGAGTGGGGTTCGAACCCACGAGGACTGCTGTCCATTGGATCTTAAGTCCAACGCCTTAACCACTCGGCCATCCTGGTATCCTGATATATATCGTCAACATTGCTGTAAAAGTATATTGTTATGGTACAGCGATGTCCTAAAGACGGACAGAATTATACAACACGGAAGAAGCATGTCAACAGTGAATCAAAGAGGACCCAGGACAGAGCCCTGTGAAATACCACAAAAAAGGGGATCCTATAGGACTATAGTCCAGATACTGATTCCAGTGAACGTTTTCAGACAATTGATTAGGAAATGGTAGAAAATTTAATAAATTATAATATTGATTGTGGTCCTGTCAGGCGGTGAGGCTCCCTCATGTCCACTACATAGAGGAGGACTCGTCCGTCTTTGCTCAGAGTGTCCCCTGGAACCTCCAGAGGTTACTACAGCCTCACGGTGGCACCTCTGAAAATGGAACATACCAGCCTCCCAGTAAGTCCTTCTTTGTGTCTGTCTCTTTCATACATGTGTGAGCACACTTGAAATATAAGCCAAACCCATACACACACACATAGACACAGTGCCCGTCTTCTTCAGATGATGGAGCGATGGCAGAGGTGTATCTGATGGATGGCGGCATTCAGACTTCTCACAGAGAGGTTGAAGGACGAGTGCTCATCACAGACTTTAACAATGTCCCTGAGGAGGATGGAGTCAGAGTTCACAGACAGGTGTCACACACGTACACACAACAAAATGCTTAAACTTTAGTTCTCCAAGCAGCTCAGTAACAAAGCTTTCACATCTCTGCCACTTTACATTCAACATTCTCCATTCTCTGCTTTACAGGCCAGCCAGTGTGACGGTCATGGCACACACATGGCTGGGGTTGTGAGTGGGTTGGACTCCGGTGTTGCTCGAGGAGCTGGTGTTAACCTAGTTCGCGTGCTCAACTGTCAGGGAAAAGGGACTGTGTCAGGAGCTCTGGCAGGTAGGACTCTTTCTGGACTGTTGTACTACGGACTGGAGATCATATTGTAAGTCCTGACCATGTGAAGCAATTCTCTCTTATGCTGTACTTCTATTCATTTGACTCTTGCCTCCCTTAGATCAACTTTTTACAAATTTTTTGTTTTGATTCTTCTGCCCTATATCTATTTGGACATCTTTTTCCTCTTCTTTCCCTTTCAGGATTGGAGTACATCAGAGCAACTTTACTGGCCCGTCCGGTGGATGCTGTGATTGTTTTGCTGCCTTTCATTAGTGGCTTCAGTCGTTCATTAAACACAGCATGTCGGGACATGGTGGCTAATGGAGTCGTTGTCATCGCTGCTGCAGGGAACTACAGAGATGACGCTTGCCTCTATTCCCCTGCATCAGAGCCTGAGGTCACATACCACTTATCTGAAGATCCTGATGGATGTGTTCACACAGAACCCGTATCTGAACTTATTTTGTGTGTGCAGGTTATCACAGTAGGAGCAGTGAATGCAGCAGACCAGCTCATGTCGCAGGGAGCAGGTGGCACCAACTTTGGCCGCTGCGTTGACTTGTTTGCACCTGGAGATGACATCGTTAGTGCTAGTAGTGACTGCAGCACCTGCTTTACCTCGCGTAGTGGAACCTCCCAAGCTGCTGCCCATGCTGCTGGTCCGTGTGCACACACACACACACACACCTGAAGACAAAACACAAATATCTACAAACGATCTGCAGTAATTGTTTTATGTCTTTGTTTGGTTTAGGTATAGCAGCAGTGATCCTGTCATCCAAACAGAACATGTCACCGGTGCAGGTCCTCCAGATGATGCTGCATTACTCCATCAGTAACACTATCAACCTGCTCTCTCTGTCCGAAACACATCATCTCACTACTCCAAACCTGGTAGCAGCAATGCCTCCTACCAACAAAACAAGTGAGTGACTCACATAAAGACACACATAAGACAAAAGTGTATATATAGTAGATTCTGTGTTTGCATGCATTCAGAACAGTGTTACAACGTGTGTGCAGATGGAGAACTTTTGTGCCGGTCAGTGTGGTCAGAGAAGTCAGGGGTATCGAGTACTGACAGGGCTATCAGTCGTTGTCGTCAAGGTGAGGAGATGATGGGCTGCAGCAGCTACACTCCTGATGGTGTCCGTGTGGGAGAAACCATCACTGTAAGTCCACGTGAACCTCTCATTATTTCTATAAGGACTTTCAGTTGACAAACAATAAAGTCTGTTAAATCATCATCTCTGCGTTTGCAGATGAGAAGTGAGCAGTTGGAGTGTGTTGCATATAATGGCCCAGGGAGTAAAGGTGTGTACGCTGTGGCCCGATGCTGTGTGGTAGGTGGTCTGCGGTGCCAGGTCCATGCTAGTCCTAAGCCTGGCCAAGATGCAGAGTGTGTCGATCCACAGCATCACCTGACTGGTATGTCACATCTGTCCAGCTGTAGTCAGAAACAGCAGGTGTACAGGCACCTCCAGAGCTCACTACTTATTATATGGTCCTTGTTTAGCCATAAAACTAGACAACAAAAAGTCACTTAACACTTTTCAAATAAGACGCAATATATTAATTCACAAGTTCTGGTACGCAAACGTTGTTACCTTTGGACAGAGCTAGAGTAACTGCTTCCCTGTTTCCACCCTTTATGCTAACCAAAGCACTCATTTCACTCCAGCTTCTCATTTAATGAGGAGAAATGAGCGCAGTATCAGTCTTCTCATCTGTCTAGCAGCAGGAGAGCAAATAAGCATAGCCTATTTCCCGAACTATTCCTTTAAAAGTGCTGAGTGTCAGAGAAAGTCAAACTTAAATACTGTACTGAATTTAAAATGTCCTTTAAGCCAAGAACGAGCTTTTGATGTGGCTGCATTTAGAACATCTTGGCCAATTATGCCAGTTACCATGGCAATCACCCAGAAAGGAAAATGTACTCCCTGTCAGCAATAAATACCAGCTATGAGTGTGGTACAAAGACCATGGTTCTCAAATGCTGTTATACCACTTAAGTTGTTTTTTAACTTCACATCAGGTTTCTAGTTTTTTGCAGTCATGATAAGTCCTCTGTGGAGGAGGTGCTTGTCTGAATCGCCCACAGACAATATTTAAACTAAAATGTTTAAACCCATGTAAACGGAAAGCTTCCTCCTCTCCAGGGTGTACATCTTGGTCCACCACTAAAACCTGGTCTGACTCCCGACCACATCACAGTGATCGGAGGCGTTGTGTTGTGAAAGGTGGCGTGACGTCACACGCGGTGTGCTGCCACGCTCCAGTTCTGGAGTGCCTCCTGGTGGAGAACATATCTGCTGATAAACAACAGGTGAATCATTTGTAGAAATATCTTTCGAGAGCACATCCACAACTTTCCCTCAGCGTTTAACCTTCAGTCATCCATGCTGTTCACTTCCAGGTCGAGGTGTCCTGTCCCCTCGGTTGGACTCTGACAGACTGTAGCGCAGTTTCTCAGGACTCTTCAATCTTGGAGCCAGTTGCTAAGGGCAACAGTTGTCGTGTCCGCAGTGCCACGGCAGCTGATGGGGCCGCGGGCCTCGCGGTCTGCTGTCGCACCGCAGCTCCTCACTGATACAGCCTCGCAGCACTTTGAAGTTGGACACCTTGTGAACAGTGATGCAGTGTTGTGTTTGTCTTTCGTCAGCTTTAACGTTCTTTAATCCCATGAATAAATCTTAAACATGTGACTTTTGTGGTTGACCGAAAGCACTTTGTGTGTGGAGCTGTTTCAGTTGTAGGAGTAGTTAAAAAAAAAAAATTCTGTACAAATCCTGCATTAATGCCTCAGACTTACAATGAAAATGCTGCCTCATCTAGTACAACCTGTTAGATATATTTAGAAATCACATACCACGTACAGTTTGTAAAGTGTAACCAAATATTTTTGTATCTTTTTAAAAAATCATAATAAAAAATAGCTTTCTCAAACGTATTTTGTTTTTTAAATACCAGCCTTACAACACAGATCTGACATGATGCGTGTGCTTTTGACGAACTGATAAACTGAACAGACGAAGTGCAGCAAGCGCTGTGAGAGCTTAATCGTTTATCTAACAGATTATGATAGTTCTGGCACAGTTATGCAGACTGTGCAAGTGACCGAGTGAGGAGCTAAAAGGGTTATTTCAGCAATTTTCAACTTGCTTCCTTCTATAGTCAAGAGTGTGCATGTATAATTTGCATTATACTACTCTATGTGCCTCAAGCTGAAAAGCTCCAGGTGATGTCATCTGGAGGAGTTTTCTATTCTGATAAAGTCATCTGTAACATTAGTAGTGAGAGAACTCAGTATGTTCTGAACAGAAAACCACAGGGATGTTTCTAGAACAGTGCCAACAGTGGAATTAAGTTTGATTGTGGCAGGAAACCTGATGCTGTTACTTCTAAATTGATATAACCCTTCATGAGTGGTTAGAAGACAGTTCAGCTGAATACTGTAACATGAAAATATGTGGTAGAATATCTGAGTCATTGTGTGTGAGGTGTTTGGAGGAAGCGCAGCTGTAGGTCAATCAGTCTGATTAGGAGCTTGATTAATAATCCAGTTACCTCATGATCACTTTGTTTAGCCTTCACCCTGAAACAGCAGGCGTGCACAAAACAAGTCAAATGACTCACTTTGAGATGAACGTTTGTCTATCCTGAGACGTGAACTGCATTAACGTGACTCCTAGGTTTAAATAAAACAATTAAAAAAAAAAAATCAGTCAAAAAACAAAAACAAAACAAGCCTGTGTCATGACAATCAGGCTGGAGTTAAATTCTGATTGCTACAGATGCGCACAGATGGAGGACTTCAGGGTGGAGAGCACCACAGGGATGTCCGTCTAACACTGCCAACTGTGGTGCATTGATGAGTGGAATTGAGTTTGATTGTAACACAAAACCTGATAGTATTAGTCCTAAATTGAACTAATCAACCCTTTATCAGTAAACGTATTATTTTTTTTAACTACATTTCAGATAGATTTCACTCATGTAACCTCTCTCAGCCAAATTCACTGTCTGCAGAATGATAGGGGATGATGCACTGAGTGAAAGCTATCAACAGTCAACATATGGAAGGACAGAGGTAAAAACAATGTTTACAAAAGGTTGTGCATTCCAGTTTATTTTATATCAAATTTCCCCTTAATCAAACTCTGATGTACAAATTAAAACTGAGTTTTAACATGCATTACAGAATCCTGCGATGGCAGAAGTGAATTCTCAAAATTTAATGACAAGTAAAAACCCGTATAGATGCCAATCCCGACCCACGTAGTTGCCCATCCCTCCCTGCATCCCAGGATTAAAACAAATGATTGCTTTAAAGTTTTCTTCCTTGTGTTTAAGTAGTTGTGGTGATGTCGCAGAGGTGCAAACCGAGGAGGCTCTCTGAGCAAACTGCTATGGCCGTGTATCACTTGGCACAGACTGCATGCAGCTCCATCAGATAGCACGTAACCAGCCACAGAAGAAGGGGTGTGTTTGTGACAGTAAGTGCTAATGACCAAATTACACAGCAAATAACAACGGGGGGATGTTTTTTTTTTCCTCCATCACACAGAAAAGACAAACTTCACCACCACTTACTGCCACACATGCAAACGTGCCGGAGTGCACGACGTGACATTCACATCTAGTGAGATAGAGAGAAGAATGGAGTTGGGAGGGTTGTGGAAGGACTAAAACATTTGTCTTTCCTCTTCCTCAGGCTCTGAGGACAGAGAGGAATCCAAGTGGATTGATTAAATGACTCCCAACGAAAAACTGTTTTGCATGATTGCTTCATAGGTCCTCGCACTGTAAACATTGACCTGTTAAAGCTGAGAGCTGATCTACTAAGCTACTAAGCTGTAGGCTCACGTCTTCAGAACTCTGCAAATGTGGTTTCTTAAAACAATCGAGCATAAATGAGTATCTACTAAGTGCCTCTGCTTGAGTAAAGAGTGAATAGAAGCAGCATTTTATCATCACTAAAACCTGTCCTGTCACTTCAACCCTGTTTTATCAGGGTAGAAGTTGGACCCCAACCCTCCCCATTTACACAGAATTAACAACCAGCAGTGTCTTTCCTACAATTCTTTGTCACAACACACAGTGGAAATGTTCCCTGTAATATTTTCCCAGTCTAATGGGGATGAAGAAGCCCTGTTGCACTCCTATAGTGAGACTATTTGATGACAGGAGATGATGGTTCGGTGTCATGGTGAGAACAGGTGAAGCAGACCATTACAAACTTCCTCCAAAGATGTGATGATAAGATGTCAGAGGAGGGAAGGAAGAGAGAGATCGGGAGGTTAAGGCACTTCAAGTCTCCCGATGACTGGGGCGGGGGGCGATGGATACACTGCCACTGTTCTCGAGTGAAACTAGAGCTACATTTGGGCTCAGCTCCCCTGTGTGTGTGTTTCCAAAGGTAGATGAAAGATAAAAGGCAAAGCAAAAACAAAGCTCAAACGTCAAACCTGATAAAGCAGAGGTAACAGTGAGGCGAGGAGAACCTGTTCTTTGTGTCTGAGAATGAAGTGAGTGAGCGGCACATGCTTGCATGTTTGTCACTTCAGTCATATTATGTGTGTTCTTGGCACCTAAAAAATAAAACATGCTCCTGAGCTCCCCTCAGTCGGCACTGATGGCCCACCATGGCTGATCTGCGTGCTGTCAGATCAGCTTTTCTTGCATAAGGCTTAAGTCTCTAAACGTCCTCTTAAATATTTGATTCAAGCAGAGTCAAAAAAAAAAAAGTGGCAAAAAAATAAAATCAAACACGACAACGAGAAGAATAAAATGCAGCACAAGAGGCTGCCTGTCAGCGAGAAGCAGAGGGAGAGTGCTGACCATGGCACTGCTAGTTTCAGATTTGCTGAGGGCCTGGATCTGTCTTGTTTCTAGGACAGGGCCAGTCCTGTACTGCGTCCCCATGGCTACACTGTGGTCACCAGGGGTCAAAGGTTAAGTCACAGGCTGAGTGGCTTGCTATCAGGGCTTCCATGTGTCTGTATAAGTGGCACTGAAAACAGAAGTTGTTAAAAGCAAAAGAAGAAGAGGACATGAGCACGAGGAGGCTCTAGAGGAACCAACCAGTGTTGCTGTACATCACAATAGACTGGACTGGACTATAAAGTGCGTTCTCAACACCCCCTAAACTCCTTCCCAGGTGGGTGGAGGTGTTCCTGTACAAGTGCACGTGTGTCTGTGAGTTCCTCTAGAGTAGCTAATGTGACCTCTCGCAAATTGCATGGCTGTGGAGAAGAGCGCAGGAGACTTTAAAATATTATCTTACACTGGAAATTACATCTATGGAACAAATCTTTACAATATGAATTCATCTATGTAGATACAATGGCAAATATGAGCAGAAAATTGTTAAAACACAACCCAAACCCATCCTCCACCTTGCTGCCATTCTGAGTGAATGAATGAATAAAAGGATAAACTGAAGTCATCCGTGACTGTGGAAGGTTTTTGAGCTTCCCACCGTGATCAACTCTGCTGCCCTTAATGATAATGCATCTCCATCATCATTTATGATTTATTCATAGCTCCTTCGTTGCTGTAGAGACCGCAACAATAAGTGTTCTGATTGGCTTGTTGTGGAGTCTTAAATGTCCAGACCAATCAGAGGCAAAGTGCAGCCTTTTCTGATTGGCTGTCTGGAGCTTTGCCGCCTCTCCTCTGGAGGGATACTGCTGGTTGGGGAAGCTAGGGGTCTACATCTTCTAGATCGCTCTTCGAATCGCCTAGCATCATGGGAGACTCTGACCCCTGGGGAAGAGAAAGGTGAACATTTAATACAAGAACCTTGCAATGCGCTTTTTTTGAGGCAAAGGTATAAATGGTGAAATATCCATGTGTTAAGCAGCAGCAGCAGGATTATAATTTTCTTGCACTATTCACGCCTCTGCCAGAACCAGTCTGACAACCTTGTGTTGTGTGGGCATCCTGACAGGCGCAGCAGGAGACAAACAATGCAGCAGCTTCAAATCCACTGCTAATAACAGCCGTGGGAGGTAACAAACTGCCTTTACAGCGCTTGACAGAAACCACTGAGATGTTCCATTTTTGTTCCATTCTTCTCTGTTTGGCTGCGGGAGCGGAACCTGTGCTGCTGCTGTAACACGATGAATCATCTAAGAAGCCCACTGTGCTGAACAGCTGGTGGGGATGAGGTTCATGCCTACCTGTCGGAGGCTGCGGTCGGCGTTTTCATTTGCTGGGCTGCCGTCAGAGCCGTTACTACTGCCAGACTGCTCCTTCTCGTTTAACAACGCTGTGGCATAGGCCAAGGTATCCTGCAGAGTTTGACAGGCACACACAAACACACAAGTGAGTCGGGATGACAGCAAAATAAACATCGGGTAGGAGTGAGTACATGCGTGAGGAGGTGGGTGATATGATGCTGACATACAGCATTTCTGGTTATGTATACCTGTGCGGAGATAGTGCGCTGGAAGGTTTTATTGGTGGATGTCTCATTGGAAACGTTGCTCTGTGGAGTCCAGTAATGTTCTGTCATCTGAGGGCAGAGAGATACGATTCAAAAATCCAATAAGCATACAGGATCATTAAAGTGATGATCTGAACAGTGATGTGTTCATCTTGAGTGTCATGGTGGTCTAAGAGTACGTGTACTCAATATCTCTGCAGCTGTCAGGAGGTACTGTACAAGCAACCAATACGGAGTAGATAAAGTTTAGATACACAAACTAAGTATCTACATACATACATAGAGCTGTAAGAGCTGAACACTATGTGTGATGCATCACAATGCATCAGACTAGTTAGTAGTTAAAGGTTTGGTTAGTTTTTTTGAAGTTGGTCTTATAATAATACTGAGGTCACTATACGCTCACTGGCCACTTTATTATGTAAGAATTCTACTTTTACAGGTTTTTACAGGTTACAGGTGTTTGTAAGGTTTTGACCATTGTATTTACAATATAAACTTGCCTTTTTCTGTAGCCACTGTACAGCCCAGCTCCAGTGACCAGACAAATCCTTAAAGTAATCCTTGGCTGGTGGACACCTGGTGGGGAAAAATAAAATTAGGTTCATAATTATGGTGGCCAGTTCCAAAAAAAAAAATTAAAAAAAAAAAATCATGAAATGAAAAAGAATCACAACTACTCTCATCTATAATCTCTATTCTTGTAAAACCCAGATCTCGGACCCTGCGATGTACTCACTTCTGGGCTAATGTGACCAGGAACTTCACACACTGGTAGCAGCGTCTGCTGTCCACATTGTTGCTCTGGTGCATCAAAGCTGTAAAGAGAAGGTACCCAGGTTGTTTTTTTATACATTCTTCAAACCAATTTAATATGAAAAAAATACAGAAAAGACAATAATGTTATCAGGTTGAATGGCAGTCTATCAAAAATCTTAATCAGAAAACACTGGTGGTTATGAGACTGTCTGCTGTGCCAACTGCCAACAAATGAAGACGTACCTAACAGGCCTTTCTCTGACTCAAACGCATACTTGAGTCTCTGGGATTGTAGAGGGTCTTCCATTACCTGACAGAGAAGATTTATCTGAGGTTAAGCACAATGATCTTAACAAAGATTTTCCAATTATATCAGCACTTGAAAGGACACAGACGGACTGATGACTGGTGTCACTCACTAGTAGCTCTTGCAGCATCTGAAAAATGTTTTTCAGTTCATGAGGTGGAGCCGTCTCCAGCTGGGTCTGCAAAACACAGAATCCAGAAGATTTTAAGACAAATGCTCATTGTGTTGGTTGAAATGTTACCTAATGGTAGCAGAGAATCTCATATTTTTTTTCACCTTGAGTAACTGCAGCACACCCAGGGAGAAAGGCTCGTTACAGTATGAGCAGTAGGTCACCATCTCTATCAGGACAGACAGGGGGCCTGACAGCTCACGCATGGCAAACATCACCTGGTAAATATTCACAAAGAACCTTTAAATATTTGACCTTATAAATATGTCATGTCTTCTTTAATACCTCTATATGACAGGAATGAATGCTAATGCTATCATATACCTCTAGAAGGTAAGGCTGTCCCTCTGGAGTGAAAAGTGAGGCCAGGATGTCTGCATGCAGAGGGAGGAGTTGGCTGGACGGGACGTTACTCACACGCAGCTTACAGCCTCCTGGAGCTACAGAGGACAACAGGTGTCAAATAAAAGGTTGAACTGAAAGCTGGATTATAGAAAGAGTGAGAGTGAGTGAGTCTCACCCTGCGTCTGCTGGGTGCTGAGGTCAGAATGCAGAGTGATGAGGGCCAGAGTGCTGTGTAGGTGGAGGAACTCCCGAGCCTGAGCTGGACTCCACCGTCGGTTCTGAAGAAAGACAGAGACATAAATATATGTGTACAGCTTAGGCAAAATTAAGTAATTATATATATTTTAATTATAATATAACAAATATGGTTATGAATCTTAGGTTCTACCTGGTTGTTCTGCCTATTGGGTCCCAACAGAAAGATGAGCATTCGGCGATAAGCTGAGTGTTTTAACAACAACTGGCAAGGACCACAGCCCTGTGAGGGTGAACAAGAACAGAGGACACTCAGGAGATCATATTGAAAAAGTGCAGAGAAGTGGAAACCTGTGTATAAGCAGGTGGGTTAGTACCCTCTGAGCGAAGTTACTGAAGAGGCTGAAGTACTGCGCGCAGTTTTTCACATTCTCTGGAACATCTTTGTCCAATAGGGAGAGCAGAGCGTCGGTTAAACTGTCCAGTCGTGGGTCTCCAAAGTGAAGTGCACTCTCTAAAGTCTTTTCAAGGATGGATGCGACCACCACCCTCACCTCCCTCACGCTGCATTCCAACAGACAAACCCTGAAGAGAGAGATATACAATCTATAAGGATGTGTTAATGATCGGCAGAAATAATATGACTGAACGTTTACGGCCGGAGACACAATTATCAGACATTTGAAAACCAATCATGTCCTAGTATCAAACCATACTCAGACGTACTCTGTACTGTGATACATTCAATTGTGTTCTCATGTGAGGCTGCGTAGGCTCAGTTTCTGCAGCAGCATTTTCAGAGAGGAATTATTTGAACCTGGTCAGTAAGTTTAATGTGCATTGATTACACTGAAGGTGCAACGCTGAGAGCTGCCCAGTTTGTAGTAACTGATATTACTAGGAAAGCTACTAGTGATTAAACTCAGGCCTAGTCAAGGTGAGTGTGATCTATCATTTCTGTTATTCTGTATGAGTAGCAGCTCAGAAATTGCAGCCTCAATAATACAGTGTCAAATACAGAAATCCTTGTGCACGCAACAATTTATTGTTAATTTCTATTCACAAAGTATTTCTCATCCATATGGTCACTTGATCACTGTATCAAATGACCATATAAAAAACTAAGAGGTGTGGTGTGGATTAAGCTGTTGTCTATCAAACACTGACTTGGTGATCTCTCGTCCCTCTGATCCAACCAGGTACTGCACCATCCAGTGGCACGCTTCACTGCTCTTAGACAGCAACACCTCCACTGTGGCCATCCACTCCTCGGTGTCCACTCTGCAGGACACATAATTGTAATACAGCTATAATATTGCTTATGATGGATTATTCACAAATGTTCTGTAGGTGTGTACATACCTGAGTTTCTTTTTGGTGTGCAAGTACGTGTGGAAAAGAAAGTGAACAGCCAGCTGGAGACTCTCTTTGGCCATAGCCTGATAATCTGGATGCTTCCGTTTTGTCTGTAACAAACACAGTTTTTAAAACCATCTCTTTGTACAGATGAAGATGAAAAAAAAAAAACTTCACTTCTGGGTTTGGTAAAATAGACCATAAAAAGTGATTAATATGTTTAATACGTTAAATGAGCAGCTTCTTGTTTCTTAAACCATCGTGTCAGAAGACATATCCTATTGATGTGGAAAAGATGCTATTGCTACGTAGATCCTCATGTTCAATCGTCACTTATATTGTTACAGCAAAAAGTTTGTGATGTAGTTATTAGTCTATCGTCTACTACGCTAAGTTATTGCAGCTTACAGCAGAAACTAATTTGCAACAATATCACAGCTGATGCACGCTGAATTCAAAGTATAACACTCCAATGAAATATCAGAATGTGTGACTTTTGATTTTTGCCAGGCTCTGTATTTGTGATTGGTATATAACTCGAGCTTAATATCACTGTGCAGCTCTAGTTTGTATTTATTTAGATTTACAGACACATACTGCATTGACAGATGCCAGGGAGAGGGTGAAGTTGAAGTAGTCGCTGTTGTAGACGTCTCTGTTCCTCATGAACTTCAGATTTTCATCCCTCACCATCTGCCCAAAAGACAGAAATATCAGATGAACTTGACCTTTGAGGAAATCTCCCCCATGTTGCTTGCGAGCACTCTGACGCCATCTTACCTGATAGATACTCGCAGGCATCTTTTCCACAAACAGGCCCTTCTTCTCTCCTTTGCGGACGAGCCGGGTGAGGAGGGTGAGACGGTCATTGTTGGCCCTTGGGGGGCGAGGAGAAGACTGTGGGGAAACATCAGGAGAGGAGGGTGCAGACCTGGAAAACACAGAGACAACACAGCTGAGTGATGACAGGTGGTGCTCTGAGCAGCTTTACCGAGGTTGATAAAACATTTTCTGTGCATTGTTCAAAATAAATGATTCAAGTCAAGAGGCTTCGATAACAGCAGCAAAGGTTCAGACTGCTGTCTGACCCAGCGTTCAGGAGATTCAAGCACGTGATGGAAAACGGACTCACAGTGTGAGATCCTCAGCTTCCTGCCTCATGATGCTGACTCTGCTTTTTTTGGGCAGGACAGGCGAGTTCTGGTCACTGATCTTCTGGTAGAACAACATGTAGGCGTTCCAGTATCTCCTCCGTACATCGGGGTACGGGTTGGCTGCACACAAAGACACAAATCAAGTTTGCTCAGGTGTCGTAATGTGAGTAAACAATGGATAGAATGGTTTAATTTCATATATCTTTCATGAGTATATGTTGTTGCACAAATGTCAGATTTTGTGCATGTCACTCACATTGGTCATAAACTTTGGGACGGTACTCTCCTCCAAAGCACTCATACTCCAGAGTTTCATCATTCATATCAAACTCCTCCACCACGTTGTCGTTGAACTTGTACCAACGCCCCCGAGCACTGCCACTAAAAGACAGAGAAAGACAAAGGGGACAAGGACAAAGGGGGAGACAGAGAGAGAAATGGAAAAAAGTCAGATTTAGACTCAAACTTATCACTTAAGATACATCAACACTGGAAACTACACACTCAGGCTGTTTGGTGGTTGTTACTGTCCAAAAATCTAAACCTACATAATCTCTAATAGCTGTACAGTGAAAGAAAAGTGACTCCAGTATGTGAATAATTCACTGGAAAGAGATTGGCATCCTAAGGACAGAAATAAGCAAATGAGAGCAGGGTGCTAAATATTAGCTCCTGTGGTCTCTGTACATTCCTCTTCTGAGCATTCCTGCCTTCCAAAGCCAGACATCTGGAGACGCTTACAAATTAAACCAGGAGCACACACAAGGATAGGATGTCCTCTAAATTCTGCCTGGAAAACTACAGCAAAAGATTGTGCTCCACTAATGACTGGTTATATGCTCATTATGTAGAGTACAAAACAAGAAATATATAGGAAGAAAATGTAATGCGACAAGTAGCTCCACTGAACATACATGTTTTTGAATTTCAGAGAACATCAGAGAGAACTTCTGTCCTTTGTCACTTACCGTCTGTCTTTAATGAAGGAGTAGTAGTGTCCAGCATGTGCCTGACCGCTGTGGACAACAACCCCCACAAGCTCATAGTTCTCAGAAATTGTGACTTTCTTCCTGGGGGAGCCTCCTGAGGCCCCATCACCTCGTCCCTCCCCGCCCTCTCCGCTGCAGTCCTGACGAGCCATTCCAGAAACAGTGTAGGGCTCCATGTTTAACACCCAGGGGAACTAAACACCAACAGTAACACAAATGTATAATTAATCATATTTACATTTCAAAAAGTAGGTTTTTAGGTTTTAAAATAAGAAAATCAAGCACTGCATCTCAGTGAATGGAGATCTGTGAACTTCATACCCTGATCTGTTCGTCGTATTTGATGGAACGCCCACTTTCCCAGTCGAAGCCAAAGCGCATGAGGTGAATACACAGAACACTGGGCAGGGATTTAATGCACGTCCTTTTCACTGTGGTCCTCTGTGCAGATGAACAGATGTAAAAACTCATTAGTACACACAACATTAGTGTGATACAATAAAAGCACACAGGGCAGAATACAGACCTTCTCCTTGCATTTCTCACAGTAGTAGGCGTTGCTGCCCTCTAGCACTTCTCCTCTGACAAACTGGTCCAATGAGATCTCCAAACTTTGACATGAAGTCACTCCAAGGTTCAAAGCCATGAATGTTTCTTCACGCTCGTATCTACGTGATAAAAGCTCAGATGTTAAATACCAGCTGTGAAGTGATTCAAAGTGAAAAGAATTCTCATGAATTGTGAGATGACTAATCCTGCTCACCGGTGAGGACAGTCTTTACAAATCTTCTGGTCGGAAAAGATTCCCTGAAATGTGTTTTTGAAGATCTGTTCTCGGCCCATTTTCTGGTGGAAAGAGTTTTTTTTCCAAGAAATGTATCATCATAAGTGATGCAAACAACTGTGCTGGCGCTTTTTTAAAAACTGCTGCTGCTATCTTACCTTGAGATGTTCATCAAGCTGGTCCACCAAGCTAGTGAAGAACTCATACGCATCCTGCTGTTCTCTGACATACAGCTCCTTGTTCCACATCTTGAAGATCTACAAAAGACATAATGAATTTGCAAATTTGTGGATAACAGTTGGGTAATAGATCTGTAAACAGAAAAGGGGGGTGATCATCATCATCTGCGTGTCAGGTCAGAGTTCAGGCAGAGCGGTTCTCTGATGTTGCTGACAAATATAGTGTCATCATACAGGAGGTGAATCTGTGTGTGACTAATTTCTAATTTCGACTTGTGCAGCAATATCTGAAGATTAAGCACTGAATGGTTTATAAATGCAGTACACTGTGGTCATTAAACAATCTGTAGAATTTGTTACCTTCCAGAAGTTCTCAGGTATGTAGTACTGCAGTTTGCTCTCCATCAGATGTCCAAATAAAGACTGCACCTGGTAGAAGACACTCTCCTCTGGCTGGTCTGTCTCATCCTCAATGGACAGAAAAGCCTTAAAGACAAAAGCAATTCATCACGTGAGTCTGAGTTTGGACTCACAGAGAAGATGGCATCTGGTGAAAACTGAAAGTTAACAGCACACAGGAAACATCATGTACCTCTGGCAGGCCAGGCTGCATGTAGAGCTGCTGGAACACAGCGTTCATGTAACACGTGGCTCCTCCGTTCTTCAATCCAACAAAACCTGACACTGACCTGCTCTCTACTGGGGGCAGATACTGTCAGAGAGATGGAGACTTAAATTCACATCTGATCTATTATGAAACTGTATGTAACAACACAAATTATCTATTAGTGTCTTACATCAAACTCTTTGCACAGGGAAGGATCAGACTGGTGGTGCATGGATAGTAACTCTCTAGTGATCAGTCGGAGGTTTGAGAGAGAGCTGTCAGCGAGCATCACCAGCACCTCGTAGGCGGCCAGTCTACTGCTCGCTGTGCTGCACCTGACCAGAAACACAGATAAGGTACATAACACAAGATGAAATCAGTGGTAGTAGCATCAGTGTTAATGATGCTAAAACAAACATCATCATAAAACAGTACATTATCGTTAAATCAAAAGCTCTTGGTTCACAGAAGAAAAAGAAAATGCAGCTGAGGGTTTGAAATAAAATGTCGTACTTGGGGTGGAAGTCATGGCTGGGCGCCGAGAAAGATGTGGGGTCGGAACTGTTGATGATAATGCGTGAAGCGCGAAAGAGGAAGTCATCTAACAGCTGCTGTATCAGAGACGGGCCTGCAAATGAAATCGTTAGTGCATTACACATTACTGTTCTCAAATTAAACTTTCTCTACGTCAAGAGTTTATTTACACATAAACAGCACCTAAAAAAGTATTCACTCCCTTAGAAGTTTATTTCAAATATCTGTATTAATGTTTTCAAGTCAGTATCCAGTAAACACACTGGCAGCACTTCTTGATGAGGAGTTTTACTGTACTCTAAAGGATGTTCACTGGCTTGGAAATGTTCTTGCATGCTTCCCCTAACTCGTGCTTTTCAATTGCGGCTGAGTTGTTCGACATGTTCTTCATAGTGTACGTTTAGGCCAGCATACTAATTCACCAGTAATGTGTATTTATACTACAATACAAACTCACTTATTTTCTGTTTTATATTTTTAATTACTTCACATTACTTTGTAGAGATTTAAAAGAGCCAAATGGATTCAACCATAATTAAACATTGTTAAAAAAGATGAAAGGGGACAAACACTTTTTAAAGGCACTGTATGTACATGTGCTCACCAAGAAGTTCCTTTTCTTTGCCACAGAGCGAGAGCAAAGTCTTGATGAGTCGGAGATGCCCTGCCAGGAGGATGTTGTCCGCCTCGCTGGTCTCCATCTCAGAGCTCCAGCTGGGCTCAAAGTTGTCAAGCCAAGAGATCTCGTCTTCCAGCATCGTGGCTGGACTCACTTTTAACGCCTCCATCTCAGACGCTGGAGGAGGGAGAAAGAGATTTTAAATTTTCTATTCTCTAAATTACATCTACCTATCTCTCTCTCTATCTCATTTACGCACATACACATATACACAGATAACATTTGTTTGGCTTACTGGTTAGATCATCCAAAAGCTGACATCTTAGGTCGAAGTACTCGGTGCACTGTGACAGCAACCTGTGGAAAAAAGCATGATCAACAAAAGACAACATTTTCATGAATGTGTATGTTGGGTTTTCTTGCTGAAATACCTCTGGTTGACTCCTCTCATGACCGACGTGGGACTCCATAATGGCAGCTGAGCACCCAGTACGACCGACAGAAGGAACAAGTTGGGCTTCTGGACCTCAGGGAAGGCTGAAGTGTCAGACTGGCTCAGCGTGTACAGCTGATCACAAGCCACACGCCGGATCTGATGCAGAGAGAAACAGAGACATTTGTGTTAGGAACATACTTGTACACTGTACACAGTGGTTGTACTATGCAGGGTGTTGACTAAAAAGAGGGTGTCGTTTACCTCTCCACTTGGAGATCCCAGCAGAACATCAATGATGAAATCACTGACAGAAGGAAGGTTGTAAAAAGAACCTGAAGCGAGAAGTCAAAAGCTCAGAGTCAAAAGATTTAGGACTATTATACAAATCTGGTAACAAAGTAAATAAACATCCTACATAATACAGAAAATGCATATATTATCATATTATGCCACTTTGTAGAGAACAAATGACAAACGTCAAAAACTGTGGACTGTGGTGTGTTTGTACTTGTGCTGTATCTGTTATCATGCATTAGACTTACAGAATTGCTGACAGCGTAACTGCAGACAGGTAACTAGCAGTGACAGAGCCTCACGGGCAATGATGGCATCTTTGATGGAGACATTCTGCTGCCTGACACATATCCCTGCATGCAACGCTGTTGACGTGCTCTCACCCTCACTGCTGGAGCTGCAGTTACTTCCTGCAAAAAAATGCTTTTGTTTTAAATACTGGTAACAATTCAACCGTGAGCTAACAACATAGCAAATGCTGTGTGTCACAAATGAGAAATGAAGTTATACAAGATGCTTAACACACCTGCGGACTGTAAAAAGTATTGCTGAGAATGCAAAATGAAAGTTTTCAATGTGTTTTAAGTCTGACCAGTGCTGCTGACTCTGGTGCGAACTCCTTGTGGCAGAAGTGAGCTGTGGGTCTCTCTGATTGGCTGCGGGCTGCCAACGAGATCCAGTCGGCCTGCTGCAGCTGCCCAGGTCAGACGCATGAAACAGGCTACAGTAGAGGTGAAGTCCCCCACCTCCATGGTCTAGAAAAGAAAGAAAATATTTAACTTGTAAACATTTTCCACAAGAGCAACCTAGTTGTAGACCCGAAGGAGGAATCTGCCACGCAAACAGCTTCATAATGAAAGTGAAAATGTGTTTTCTGTGAGTTTTAGTTCAGTACCTGAATAGCTACACGAGCAGCGGGTATGATCTCCTCCACTCTAATGGACGAGCGCTCAGACAAAGACATCTGTCTGTAGGAGGACTTCTCTGGAGTTCCACAAAGAGACAGCTGACGCCCAGATCGTCCAGCATTACGAAATGGACGGGATGACAGTGCCTCGCCGTCTCTAATGACATCATCATCCAGCGTTGCAGGCATGCTTTGACCTACCAGAAGGAACCTGCAAATACAACCAGTTTAGTATGGACGTCTTACTGGTTACATAACCGAAAATATCCTTGTGTGTTCAAGAATTATTTTTCACCTGGCCAGCTGAAGACAGATTGAGTAAACTCCTTGTCTGGTCTCATAGTCCACTTCTGATGGGATGGAATCTCTCTGCATCACATTCACTACAAGACTGCAGAGGGGAGACAGAGAAATACAGCTGTCAGGACTAAAAATAAAAAAAGACTGAGGCATTTTAGATGAAAACATATGCCAAGTGCCATATGTGTGCTAGTGTATAATGCAGCTTGACAGGTCTGCTGACACTTCCCACAGTGGAACAAAGCAAATACCAGACAGGGATGGCACTGCGTGTTGTCTTAGATGTTACCTGAGGCCTCCTGCTTTAAGGAAGTTCTCACAGAAGGACTTGCTGCTGGTTTTGGCCATTTCATCATCAGATGTGGGCATGAGCTTTGAACTCAACACCTTATACAGAGAAAAGAAGGAAGAAATTAGATGTCAAAGCCACCAATTCACTCTTAAGATGAGATAATAGGTGTTACATATGAAGTGCATGTTCACATGTGTGTACCTCCAGGTTGTACAGCACTCTGAAGGTAGACATGCCCGGGGCAGAGGATCTGAACAGGGATTCCAAGATGGATGCAGCACTCGGCTGGTGCTGTTGCTTGGAGGCCATAGATGGAGAACGGGAGCCTGTACCCTGGCCAAGTGTGAAAAGTGTCTTCTGCAGATAAGATACACAGAAAGGAAGGAAAAAGAGAATGTATAAAACAGATTGATAAGGAAGAGTCCTGCAACCCTGTCCCAAACAAGTTTGTTTACACAAAACCTTAAACCACAGTCCGAAGTACCTGGTGGCTCCAGACACTGGATTCTTTGGGAACAAAGTTGTCAAGCGCATCTTGCACTTCTGGATCTGTTGGAATCAGCAGCAGTAGTTTCCTCACACGTAGTGTGATCCTGAAGATACACAAACAGAATGATTAAACTGTATTAAGAATAGGTAACTGACAATAACACAATGCTCGTTTTAAATGCAAAAGTGTGTAGCTGAATCTTTAACCATCAAGTTATAGTAGGTCCAGAGAAATATCATTTCTCACCTGGATTCATCTAGATTAGCCAGCTGGTAAAGCATCTCAAACACATTACACACCAAAGCCATCACCACCCCAGGCAGGGACTTCTCCTGGAGACATAAAAACATGGACACGGTGCTTAACCTGTGCAAGCCTGAGTGTGTCTGTGAGTGTGTGCTCATATCTGAGACAGTACCTGCTCCAAGGCATAGGCAGAGTTGAAGACAGCAGAGCTGGAACTGCTAGAGGCAGAGGCTGATGACTCTGAGCTGCCAGAGGGGGTGCCGGTGCCTGAACTCTTCACGGTCAGGCTCTGCTCATCGCTGAAGCCAAGCTGGGACAGAAGTTTCTGATCCCGATTCATGGTCAACTAACAATAGTAATGAGGGGATAAAGAGAGAAGAACGGGGATTGAGGTTGTTTGAGTGGTTGTGTTGCATTGTGTTTCCCCTGCCACACAAAAGGAGTGGGCCAACTCAGAAAATAGGTAGTGGCCCACTTCTCAAAAATATGGACATGTGCATTGATTTGTAGTTTGTGGTGTGTACTGGCTTCAGGGGAAACACATGAATGGGAAAGGAGTGAAATACTTGAGAGAATGACAGATTAAACACAATAAAACTAAAGTGCAGCATAATGTATGTGTTGCTTACAGAGTCGTTAACACTTACAACACTATCATTGGCAAAGATCTGGACGTTATCCACTGGACAGCTTAAGTGCTCAGATATCTTCCACCTGATACTTCCTATTGTTTCATTACTGTGGGTCTGCAGGACACACACACACATAAATAAATAAACATATATATGAATACACAGTGATCAGATTTCCTATGTATAGGTAACTCTTCATTATAAATGTGTGTTACAGGGCAAGTGAAAAAGTTTCACAGTACCTCTAAGGTGAAAGTGTCTTTGGTTGACTCGTAGGTGATGTGAAGAGTGACAGGGTGTCCATTGAACGAGGCCCCGTGAGGTAGAATAGTGCGAGGAACCGAGTACATATCCTGCATAGCAACACGCGAAAACAAGTGACTCATGGATCTACAGAGTAAGTCACTGACAAATCAGAATATACAGAACACGGATCATTTACACACATCTGCTTAGATAAGATTAGGTCTCCTTGTTTCTCACACCACTTAGATGTCAACCTGACAATGAGACAACTAGGGGTTTAGACTGTATAGTTTACCTCTATAGTGATGACATAGCGTTCAGCCAATAGCAGCAGTCTTTCGATTATCACCAGCTTAGTGGATCTGGAGAAAAACAAACACAGAGCAGTTTCTACATAAAAAAAATGTCCCCATAGAAAATATTTCATCTTGTGTGTTTTATAGCGACCAAGCAGAGAGAATTCATTTACAAACATGTTTTAATAGGTTTAATAATCATGTTCTTACCCAAACCCCCCTCTGTACCTGGATGGTGATTGTACAGATGTGGCCACAGTCGGCATGGCAGTGGCTGTCAGCATCTTGGTTGCTCTGGTAACGGCATGTGTCAAAGTAGGCCCACCCAGGGCCGAACTTGCTGCCTACAAAGAAAACAGGAAATCAGGGGTTGATTTCTGTGAAATGGCAAAATCACTCTCTTAAAAGTAACATATCTGACCACCTACCTCCAGTCTCTTGTAACAATCAGCAATGAACTTCTTGTGCAAAGACACAGAATCCTGTAAGGATGAAAAGTTAATATTATGTGTAGCACACAGAAAACACAGATCCACTCAGTTATGTTAACACTGGAACCAATCAAACCCACTATTTAACACTTATGGATCACATAATTCAAGATAAAACGATGACCCTCTATTAAACAGACCGACTTTAAACGAAACGCCAGTCTCTTCGCATGTGTCTAGGTAACTACGTGAGCACAAACATACACTGACCTTCTTCATTTTGGGATTGAGGTTGGTGTAGCTATAGGTTATAATAAGTTGAATTGCTTCATTGGCTATTTCTTCATCAGGGGTTTCCATTGCGATGCGCCAGATAAAATCCATTCCTGCCAGGTCAAGGCGTTCCACACACTATAGTCATACAATATAAAATATAAATGTCAACAAAGGTGTGTTTTATGACTACACATATTTTCTGCTAGTTGAGTACATGATTTGTAAAGAACGAACTGCAGATAAACATGTGACTGACCAGCTGAGTTCCCTGGCGTTTCAGGCGATGGTCACACAGATTAACGTTCTCGAAGAAGGTCTTAAACAGATTGAAGCCTGAGCGAAACGAAAACGTTACTACACTGGAAGGTTGGAGGACGATGATGCACATCCTTAAAAGGTGTCTTACCATTCATGGTGATCTCATATGGCTCCAGTTTCAAGATCTTCTCCTTGAAGAGCTGCTGCTGAACATCACTCTCAAGGTCATGTTGACCTTTGGTGAACCACTCAAAACACATCTGCACACATCAAAACATACAATGTTTGAGCTTCTTTTAACTGAATTTTGGATATAGGACAAACCTAGATGTGTACACTGAGCTATTCTAAGATGTAGCTTCACACTGGGACATAAGAATAATGCTCAGAGTAAGGGTAACAAATTATAAATCAGTCAGCAGTCAACAATAATGAACACAGACTGGCATAGTAATGCTAATAGAACTGATCTGTACTCTGTGCCTCATCTGACAGTTCTACTGTCTCTCTTCTGTGCACTGTTTGAGAGATAATCTCACAGAAAATGAAAAACAACTACAAAATGACAACACAGGTTCTGCAATAGTAAATAGTAAAAGTCGGTGAAAAACTCCTTCTCAAGACTCCAGACTTTCTTCAACCATATTCTGTTTTTTTGTTGTTATGATTTCAGTTAATTAAAATACATTTTCTTTTGTGTTACATGTGTTTAATGCAAAATGCCTGTATTATAAAGTATTTTGTTATTATTGTATTGACAAGCAACTGATCAATTTATCATATTTCTACTAGGTTTTTGTTTTTAAACAAACTTGCAGAGGGACTTACTTAACTACTATTATTTTAGTACTAGTATTTTAATTACTCTCAAGGCCTATTTCACAGAAGGATATTAACAATAATACTCACAATTAATTAGACAATCATGAAGCAGGATCTGAAACCTACATATGTTCCTTTTAAATGTGCTCTGGTAATGTTCCATCTTTATCTTTTACATTTCTGCTTTTGTTTCTGTCTCAAACACTGCTTGCCTTTGTTCTTTCAGAGCAGACATCCAGAAGAAAGTGCTTTTAATGACAAACAAATGGCCAAGGAAAAGGTTTGCATTAGCATAACTGTTTTCATACCTCGCGGTCAAGTTCACAGACATCCGGCCCCGACACCAAGCACTCCCAGAGCTCCTTGGCCCTGTTCCAGACCAGGTAGAGACTGGCCTCTTGGAGGAAGAAGGCCAGGAAGCGCAGATGGCTGTCTAGATACTAAACACAGAGTTGGAGAGTCAAACACAAACTGTTAACAACAAAACTGTGCTGTTTGTGTATTATTACTTCCTGAGTAGTGCCTAAATTTCTCAGAAAAATGTGAAACAATGACTTGTAACATAAATCATTTGTATAAGCTGCCATGAAGCTCTACAGAACAGAATAAAATCAGTAAAAATAAAACAAACGTCTTGGTAGGTGTATCGTCCGTCCACCAGGGTCGAGCTTGAGAGACCGTTATTTCCTGCAGCGCTCACTGCAAGTCGGTGGCAGCACACGAGTGATCCCGTGATCAGTTTGACAATCTCAAAGTTCTTCTTCAAGTCCTGGATTATGCTCTGTGGGTTGGCAGGGAAGATTTATCATTACAACTTCCCACTTGATCTATAACAAACCATGCCATGATCATGTGTGCCTTTGTTACCTTGTCTTGTTTCTGATAGGTCTGCTTGATGAAAGAACGGGTGATTTCATGTAGCTGACGCAGAGCAGGAACAACCCAGACTGCCTGAGGACTGCTCTGCTGGGAGGCCTGTTGAGACACACACACAAACAGATAATGACATCTGCTAAAGCAGAAATGAACACAAAGACATGCTGCAAAAACAGAAGTCTGTGGTAATGGGTCCCAATCACACCCACCATTTCTGCAGTAAGCTTTGTGTAAACGTCAGAACATCACCCTTCTTTTGGCTACCTCTGACTCTGATTAGATTCACTTCCACCAAAGCTGGCCACTTATCCAGCAGCTAAATCACTCATTTAATTGAGCCAGCTCTCACCCAGGACAAGATCAACACCACTGTGTAAATCATGAGTCTGTGCCAAAGCAGAAGATTAACATACACCTGGTTAAACTACCTCATGCTATAATCAAGCGTGAAATGATCAACTTAGACCAATGAAAGCCCTTTGTGCTGAAGCCCTTTTCCACGGTTGGTTGGCAGGTATAAAGCAGCGAGATTGAATACAGATTGGTCAGTGGAATTATAAATTATACAGGCTTCTTCTCTTACTTTGACCAAAGAGTTAGCTTTCTTCTTTCCCCAAGTGCCAGTAAGAAATGAGGTTTGAGTGTCGCTGCCTTTACTCTCCTCCTGAGTGTGAGTCTAGAAACATACATTTTATTTGACGTTGGACATTTGTACATTTATAACACAACTAGGCTAACTATATTTTATTCAGTGTGTGTGGTTACAATCAATCAAACAGATATTTGTCATGGCTGATATTCTGACATCATGTCAAAGTGTGTAACAAAGACATTAAGAACAGCTCAGTTTTATTTAGGTGTACTTGTTGCCAGTTCACTGATACTGGCATAGTGCTTTCCAACCATATGGTATTAGCTCAACTTGATTGACCCTACCAGCTTTTTTGGTTTTTATTGGAAAAATGTTGTGGTTAGTACCTGGTACTTTTTTGGTACCACTTCTGTTGAAAGTGGTATCAAGAGAGATTAGGTAATATCAAAAGGTGAAGTAAAAATACTGCAGACCAAGAATTGGTCACAGAAAAGCGTTATGACCGCAACCACAGTTTCATTGACTGAACTATTCCTGTGTGTCAGCAGTTCATGGTAGTTTCATGTGTTGCTGTTATGACAACCAGCTACACTGACAGGGAAAACGTAAGCACCTGGTACCAAAAGCTAGTAGAGTCGAGCCGAGTTGGGATGGTACGATGTGGTGGAAAACACTACTGGTATAAGAACTCATTTAGCAAGCTGTTATAAAGCAGGAATTCTTTCCAAACTTTAATTTACTTTTACATATGATATTTTACAATTTTCTATTTTTAGGAACATGAAAATGTGAAATGTAGTTGTTTGAAGACCTAATAAGCTCAGTCCCAGTTTGTGTAGTTTTCTGTGAGGCAGAGCCTTGTAACAGAAGATGTGGAAATGAAAGTGAAAAGCAATGGTTGACATGTGCCTCTGTAGTTGATCTGGTCTGAACGACTGAATCAAGTGAGGAAATGAGACCTGTTTCTTGAAAACATTTTTAAAATAACAGACTAAACTGCTGATTGCCTTTTTGTGTGGAAAAGGGACCCCATGTCAGTAACTCAGTGCTGCTCCGTAGATGCTAGACTGGGGCACACACACAGATGAAAAGTCAACAAACTGAAGTGTAATATGCAGCATTAGCAAGGACATGCTAACCAAAACTGTCCCAGGAGGTAGAAAATGTAGAGACCCTCTCCTCTACAGCTATATAGATAAAAGAGTGTTTCTGGAGCATGTCTGTCTCACCTTCTTAATGTCCTCAATACATTTAATGACGTAACTGCGTTTCACCGTCTCCTTGACAGCATAGGCGTCACTCAGGATCCCCAGATGCTCCTCCAGCGCCTGCTGAACTAGACTGGTAGGCAGGGTGGGGAGGTGAGCCAACTCCCACAGCACCTCTAGCACCTAAACAGACACAAACATAAGATGATTCAGATTCGAGGCTACACTTAAAAACTAAAAAGTAGAACCAGTCTCAGTCATTAAAGTCATTCGCTTTAAGAAAATGAGAGGTACCAACATACTTTTCCAGTGGTAGTTTCAGAGCGAGCTTCTCTGCCGATCCTCCCGATCAGACTGAGAAGCTTCTGCCTCACACGGTCGTTCTCGATCTCCCAGCTCTAAATAACATGCAAATACATTATCAAAAATACTACGCATACACACTTAGATGCCCCTTTTCATTTTACATTCCTTAAAGTCCCAGGCCCAGAGATACCACAGCACTGACCTTCTGTATGAGCACAAAGAGGTGGGTGAGTTGATCAAAACTGAACTTCACAGCAGCAGCAGCAATGATTGTATGAATATTTTCTATCACAGTTGATGATTGACCTGCCTGAAATGCACACATGAGAATCAGTACATCCATCAGAGTGGGGGACATTTGTCAGCTCTCACAAATATGTGCATACAACTCACAGCTCAATACCTAGAAACTAGAAAAATACCTAGAAAAATAAAAACAAACCTGTTAAACATACTTATTTATTTTGTCATATGACTACTGTGTTGTAATATCCTACTGGTGCTGACCTGTATTTTCCAGATCTTGGAGAGTTCGTCCAGAGACAGTTTACTTCCCAGCAGCTCAATGATTCCCTTAATTCTTTCACAGTACTGAGCCTGATCAATGTTACCTGGAATTAACATCAACCAGTGAATACAGTCAACCTCTGACCAAAAGTTACACATCATTTATTGATTGGTTCATATTAAAGTTAATGGTTATACTATTAACCGTTTCTGTAGGTGTTTTGCAAAGTACTTTGTAACACCAAAGTTTCTTACCCTCCAGTGCTATTGAGAGAACTGAGTTCTCTACAAGCCAGTCTAGCAGTTTATCCGTGTCAATGGCGTTTTTAACAGTCTTAGACACTGTGCTCTCCTCTATCAACTTTGTCACCTGAGAGACAAATAAAACTGTGAAATGAGATCCAAAACTGACACAAAGTACACAAAAAGACCTCACAGTTCAGAATCTAAAAAAGCTGACCTCTTTGAGGGAGTTCATCTTGGTGGAGAAGTGAGGGGTTTTAAGCATACGCAGCAGTGTGTCGAGCCGCAGGTCATCCACCACAGCAACCAGCTCTCTCTGGAACCTCATACACAGCAGCTTGATGGCTGACAACAGGTCTGGGATGCTCACCAGACGCTAGAAATACAAGATGTAAAGAAAAACTGAGTTTCTTTTTCGAATCTTGCTTGCTTGTAACTCACACTATGGTAAGCGCATACAAACTTTGTGTACGTAACCAAGTTTCAGAGAACCAGTGTTACCCTATTAACCAAACATTATAACATTTGGGTCAATCAACGTTCACAAGATCTTAAAAAAAAAAAAAAAAAAAAAAAAAAAAATTCCCTTTTTTTTGTGCTTGTGTTTTGTTTTATCATATTTTATATATTTTATATTATAAATTACAACAGCTAAACTCATTTCTTTTTTCCTGTAGAACATTTTTGATGACTTATCTTGAGCTCTGAAGCATACACATGCATTTGTCTGATACTGGGTAGGTAGGTAATGATGCTAATCACATAAAATCACATTGACTCTTTGCTTTTAGATTGTTGGGGCGAGCAGTGTGTAATGTATCAGTTATCAAATGTCTTAAATCTTAGTTTATGTAAAAAGGTTTTACATAACCTAAAGAAATGGATGAGTTATAACAATGGAGTTGAGGGAGGTGAACATATCTCTCCTCATATTGTGCTGCTTTCACTGAGCCAAGGACATGTTTTAAATCCACAAAGCAGAAATTCCGGACACAGCTTCACCTACTGTCAAGGTGCATGGAAAAGGGAAAGGAAACTAAAATGATTAAATCTCCATCAAAACTTTATCAAACAAGCAGATTATCAAACAACTTTACTGTTCCAGCTGTGTGACTACCGCGTCTTACCTTGTCTTTTAGGTCTTTTTCCTCCAGGTTCTGTACATATGTAATCATCTTGTGGATGACTGGATCAAGCATGGGCTAGTAAAAAAAAACCAATATGAAACTTTAAAAACTGAATATAAAACAGAATGAAGCACCAGGGTCATGTACTGTAAGTAAACACAAATGATTCTCAATGTCTCAATTCAACACGTTACATAGTGAAAATGATTAGATGTGAATTACAGTATAAGGATAGACAGTAGACACAGACATACACAGTAGCAACAGTTAAACTTATTGAAATAAAAAAAAGTTCCTCAAGCTAAGAACCAGCACATTATTATCATCAAGTGTGAGTTTACGTCAGCAGATAAACTTTCTCACCTGGACAAGACTGGAGTTTAGGTATTCTGCACAAACACCGAGAGGCTGAACCAGAGCGGATACACACTGTGTAGGCAGATGGAAAGACACCAGATAATCACTGCCAGCTCTGATATGACTAAAGCCATTTTCACATATGAACTCTGTACATTTAATGGAGTTGCTCTTTCAAAAATGCAGCCCGCAACAAGAGATTGTCCATGTCAGACGCACTCTCACTTGTGGAAATAGCCTGTTTGGTTTCAGCTAGTGGTGGTACCCGAGCATGCAGGAGGTACGACGTGACACAAAAAGTACAATGCGGAAATCACAGTGTTTTGTTTAAACATATTGAAGCAGTGTCAATCACACGATTATGTGTTATGTATATTTAACCATGGTATCCTGAAGGAGAGAAGCGCAATTAAAAAAAAAACAGAAAGTACGGTAAATAATTCCTGTAGTTTTAGGCTGAGCAACTGGTTGAAAGGAAACACCAACTTGCTCGCTGTGATTTACCCGCTGTATTCACACATGAGCTGACATTACTACTCGTTTGAATGAGAAGCTTGTAGCATAATGCCTAGAGACGTTCTACATGTCCTAAAACAACTTAATTCTCATAAGGACCGTTCCTTTCATGTCTGTTTTTGTACAAGCGTAGAATGTCTGGCAGAGTTAAGAGAATGGGATGTACTTATAAGTTTCCTTTTGATGGCTGATGAAAGAACACATATACAACACTCACAATCAATACACTCAAATGAAAGTACTCAGGCTAGAGGTCAAACTGCATTTAAACTGATACTGTCTTTCTACTGTTACACGTTTAGAAAAGTGTGTAAACAGATGTGTGAGTTTCCAGTACCGGAGCCCAGCTGTCATTTGTCATTCAGCGCTAAATCACAGGAGCGTAATGAATCGTTCCCGTGTTCCTCTCTTCTTTCTTTGACTATCTGCTATCTCTGCTTCCGAGCTTCCTCTGAGCAGCTCCCTGTCCTCTACCTTTCTCCTCTATGCACTCAGTGAATAACCCCTTCCAGCTCAAAGAGAACATATGAATGAGTCACCCCTGGGAGTCAGTAGAGAAAACAGCCCTCCCCCCATTATCTTTTCTCCTTTCACTTTCACATGCTCTCTCTCCTGTGCTTGGAGTAAATTATGTATCCGACAGCTTACACTCTACAGAGCTACCACTGCCGCTGAGGACTGCAACAGTGGTCCACAACCAGTCTCTGCCTTATTAATATGCTAATGGTTAGAAGGAAAGGGTGTTCATACACACAGAATCAATGGCTATGCACTGCTGTGGTTCCGGCCAGGTTCCCAGAGGGAAGCATCAGTACAAGGATGCCTCTGAACACACAACACAACAGAGCATTTCAACCATTACACAGTGGGAGGATGAGGGAGTACCCCTGAGAAGGGGAAAGAGAGAGACATTCAGCACCCTGCAGCTGACAGCAGTGGGGGTAAACATGTTGACCTTTTGCCTGTATAGTCTCCAAGTCTGTCTGCTGTCCCTCCCTCAATCCATCACAAAGTCTAGGAAGTATTTCATCACTTTTTAAGATATGTCAGGTCGTTTAGAAGGAAAGCAGGAAGAGTCTTACGGCAATCTCGATTTCCTCAGTGTTCAGCTTAGTCTGGATGGCAGTGAATCCTCCCAACTCTCCAAACTTAACATAAAAGAAGAAGAAAGAGACATATACAATTTAAAACCAACACAACTGTGGCATATGTATATTGAAACTTCCTGGACCACTGCTCATTACTCACTCGATTCACCAAATCAACCAGCCAACCATGAGGCTCCTGAAAGAGATCATTGTTTTCAGTGAGTTTATTCAGCAGTGACACTGAACTGTTATGAAGCACACATACGCACGTTAACATATGTTTTCTGGCAGTTAATGCGTGTTTGGACACACATATTCTGCTGATCCTCTGTTGCCCAGTTACACAACACTGAGGATGAAGAACTCACTTGTCTTCCCCATTAACGTGACTACGAACAGTAAACAATGGCTAATAAGGAAGTGTGTATATAAATACTAGCAGCTTTACATACTTGCAAGTGCATCTGGATTAATTGACATACACACTCCAACATTGCTCTGTAGTAAAAAAAACTAAACCCATACAAATGGGAAGTCCCTTACTTTCTGATAAGTGTTGCTAGGAGAGACAGCGAACATGTTGGTCTCCTCTCCGAAAACGTCAGCCCAGTTTCTCTGACAGACCTTCATTCGGTTCTTAAAATGGTACTCATTATCAGGGTTGAAGGCCTGGACACAACAACAAAAACACAAAACATAAATGCATATTCAACCAGACATATTTTAGACATCTATCTCTAATTTTCAGGGGACGTTTGATTGTGAAAGTGTGTAAAGAAAAGTGTCACTGTATCTTTACACCACAGACCAGACAGGTATCAAAGAGCTCTACTGCAACGAGCAAGCATTTAAACTACTGTCCTTGATTGATAACCTGCTTTGATAATGACCAAAACTTCATAAATACTCAAAATTAATACATGAAAATTGTCATTTCCTTTTTCCCATAACGTCTATTAATTTCAATGATAAGTCAGTTACTTAAAAGTAAAAAACACACAAAGAAAAAAATAACAAACTCAGTTGAAATATTTAAAAAAATTAGGAAATACATTAGAGTGAGAGAGAACACACCATAGTCAGGACAGCCATTAGGTTTACAGGTACAGGATCCTGCTTGACCCTTTCTGCAACCAGCTCGACCAGCAGCATGAGCATGTTGTAGATTCCCTCATGAATTTCCGTGCCCCATTTGTGTACAGCGTTGCTGGTCAACAACTTGGGACAGAAGAAAACAGATATTAGGAAGGCCAGAGAAAATGTATGTTGATTATGCATAGTCACTCAGAGCTCAGTTTATTTATTACTCACTTTTTTGAAGGCCTCTGGCATGCACCGATCCATGAATCGCTTACAGTTCTCATCAGCATCAGCGAGACCTGGCAGAGAAGGAGATATTAGATTTACATATTCACTTCACATCTAACTTGGAAAAAGCTGTGAAGAAGTAGCTACAGATTGTGCCATGTAACACAAGTGTCCAAAATAACAACATGTGAAAAACACCAGTCGGTCCAAAGAAAACACGCCACCCACACAAGAGCATTAGCTTAACGCAGACCTTAAAAAGACACAGAAAAGTCTTACCGTGCCGGGCGAGGCAAGTGGAGGCAATGAGACATTTGCCCAGGGACTCCTCTCTCTTGTAAGGTATGGACCAGTGATCAGTAAAGACTCGACTCTCCAGCTCGTACAGGTTGGTGGTAGGGAATTCCATGCTGCCCCCGGAGCAGTTCCCATTCTCATCGTTGCTTCTCTGTAAATCCACATACATAACTAAATTAGAAACTAATGCAATGGGTGACTTTATGCACACAGCTGGTGATTTTCTTTTTCTTTTTTTTTAAATGACACTGGCACAGTCCTCTGTGTGAAGATAATACAAATGACCTCCAGCAATGACAGAGGCAGACAGGATGATGCTTGATTCTTCTCTACCCTCTGGTAGAAGAGAAATAATAGTCACTCGGAAAGTGCGTCCTTTCCTCTAGGATCTGCCCTTCATCTCTGCACCTTTTTGTCTCTTATCTCCCTAAACAAATCCAGTCAGCTGCTTGTGTTCAAGTACTTCACTGGGCAGTTACATCAAAAGGGCTGTTACGTGTAAGTGAGGATGTGAGAGGTAAAGTCAGGTGTAATGAACACTCTGCCACATGATTTGACACAGTCTTGTGAGCAATGTGATGCTACCTATGGTGACATTTTTTCTGCTTGCTGTTGTATCTAAAGAGGTTATGAACGTTAAAAAAAAAAAGTCAACCTATATACCTTCTGCATTCATGGTTCAAAATACCAAGTACAGTTTTAGAGAAAACAAAAAAAAAGTCCAGTAAAGACAGCTTGAGTATGTGTGGTGAAAACAAGTAGCAGACAAAACATTTCTGAATTATTTACATCTTATGATTTCTTACATATTCATGAAGTAATCTGAATATTCATAACCAAAGTCCATAACTCCCACCTCTGAACTAGTGCTTCCCAGTGGAACATTTCAGTACACTGAAGCAAATTATATTCAAGATACACTTATGACTAATGTTTGTATGATTGTGAAATTTAACAAACCACTATGGACACTGGAGCTGTCATAATATTATAAATTACCAAAACTATTATAATTCATTTTTAATTTTGCCTGTGGGTACTGCATAGTACACATATAAATGCAAAGTATAGTTAGGTCAAGCATCACCATTGACCAATGTGCTCAGTGCATTGTGCTGAATACCGATACATATGCAATATAAAACAATGGACTGGACAATAAGATGAGTAACAGAGGGTGGTATGGGGAGAATAAAGCAATAGAGAAGCATCATATTTCATCCTTCTCCTGTCTAAGAAAATTAAACATGACAGCTAGATGGATGAGCGGAAGGAAGGAGACAGAGGGAGAGAAACATTATATGGGTCCTAGAAAACTCTAAGTGTAAAGACCAAGAAGCATTTTTTTAATTGCTGGCAGAATTACAAAATCAAAACTCATTGTTCAATTAAAATGAACTGTGTAATTTATAAAATAATTATTTGCTCGAATTCAAAAAACAGCACAGTGGAAAATAAAACCACATCTTTTTGACACAATATAGAGATTCAAACTTGCAGATGAACAGCAACACTGTATTTCAAGATCTAAAGGATTCAGGGGAAAAGTTCAGCTCTGTATGCATGCACAGTATGTGTGTGGCTGGGCAGGATGATGAGGTAAACTCGCCACTCTGTTACTATGCACCCTACAATCCACATGAGACCCCATGTTAGTGTTTGTCAGGGAGACTGCAGGGCTATATTTAGGAGCATAGCATGGAGCCAAAGACCTATGACATGGCTCTTAAGTACAAGTGCAGCAAACAGCAGGGCAGAAGAATGGACATAAAGTACTTTCATAATTTAAATAAATTTGACTTCCTTAGTATGTGAACATACAGGAAGAATATTTTGGCATTTTAGCAAGCTACAAGCTGAGTAACTGTGATACTGTTTGCATATTTTCAAAAATAGGCTCATTATTTACACTGACCTGCAAGTGTGTGCTATTTTCTGCATACTGTAAATGCCAACTGTTGTTTATACTACACTTATTATCAACGCCTGCATCAAACTGGGATGGTGATTATGAGCCAGAGATAGTAGAAGGGAGATGACCAACAGGTTTTGGGTCTAGAGTAGTTTATTTATACCCATCTTATTTATACATAGCTGCAGCAGTTTACACAGCATTACCATCAAGCCAAATAAATAACATTACAAATTAAACCACTTGTGACAGCATCTATAAGGTTTTAAAAGATTTAAGAAAACAAGTTTGACCTCAGGTTGCTCAAACAGTCCTTAACTTCGGTCAAACGAAGCCTACCACGTCTTGTATAGACTGGCATTTATCATTAACCAGCTCAGTTCAGTGTTAAAGCTCCACATAAACACAGTGAACTAGGACGACGTGCTGGGTCCTGCAGGTGCATTACTGACAAATATCAAAGAGCTAATACATTGCCTAGAAGCACTAAATACAAGGGTCATACCCACATTATGAACAATCACTCAAAGACACAGGAAACTGACATTTAGACGGTTAAGAGTGATCAAAATGGCCACGTAGGTCAAACAAATTGCGAAACCTCTCCTAAACCCGGTTCGACTGGAATCCTGCAATCTCTGCAGGAGATGAGGACATTTGTCGCCGCCAGCTAACGTTATGCAAAGCACACTAAATAGACTGTCTGCAGGTTAACTGGAAGACTAAAACTAGAGAAGTACTATCGGTTAAAATCTGTGACTGCATTCCTCCACAGTGATGCCCACATGCTGGTCCAGTGACTGGCGCGGTCAACTCTCAACTAACGTTAGCTAACTAGCCCGCTAATTACTAGCTAGCTAGGTTAGCTTGTAAGTTTAGAAATGGTATTCAACCCAGTTATTTAAGAAGCCGCGGTTCACATTAACAGTTTCCCCGTCTCTCAGGGGCAGGGATATAACCTGTCCAGTATGTCTGGGAGTAACATTATTTCCCCCTGCTGCACTGACAGCTCGCGTTAGGGTCGGAGCACAACGTTATAGCATACTGCTAAGTGTAGCTTGTTAAATGGGCGAGCCCACTCTCTCCCACTTACTTCGCATTAGCCATGTTCTCCTCCCTCCTAAAGGTGATCATCGCTAAAGCTGATCTTACCTCGCCATCCACAACATCGTGGTATGCGGGCGGGGGATCAAACCCTCCCGTCCCAGTCCTCCCGCTATTTTCCCCGTCTCCACTCGAGCTCGAGCCGGGGGCAGGCCCACTCTCCATCAGCTCGTATCCATACCCGAGTCCGGGGCTTTCGTTCGTCAGGAGCGCTACTGCCTCGTTGATGTCATTCTTTGCCAACCGGAGCGCTTTCCGTATCACGTCGGGGTCTGGGAAGCCCATACAGAGGAGCGTGGTTATGTGCTGCTCCTCTTCGGTCTCCATTTTTGGGGTGTCTCCGTCTCTCAGACTAATAGTAACGAAGTGTTCGGCACAGCCCTTTGGTTGTGCACGCCGCCATGTTTACAGTCCGCTGCTGCTAGCCTGTCACGATCTGACTTCCCCCACAACCCCCACAGCGCCGACACAGGTGTTATGACGAGTCCGGCCTGCCAAGAACTACATGCTCCTCACGGGAACGCGCACAGCTAAAGCATCACATCCGTAAACCTGGGGTAATTTCTGTTTTAAATTGGTGTCTAACAGCTGTGCAATTAAACAGTCGGCTTCAGCATTATTGATGTAATTAGGCCACTTTACATAGATAAATGTAGTTTGCAGTAGAGTACGTAAAGTATCTACATAAAAAAACACAATCTCCGATCTAACCTCAGAAAGCTAGAATATTTCGAGACATTAAATCAAAAGCAGACATGGTAATCTCATACGTTTGATAAAAACAACAACAGCAAAAAAATTTAACATTGATTTTATGGGGATGGCAGTGCCGATGTTGCAATAAAATTGCAATTGAAGTACAATAAAAAAATAACAATTAAATAAAATGATAAACAGACTCTATTGGGTTCCTGGGGAAAATTGGAGCATTACTACTGGTTGTCTTGTCCAAGGACACCTCGAAATAGCATACTTACTAAAACAATTAACTTTGGGAATTACACAGTAAAAAGTAAACATGCAAAACGTCTTAAATATGCTTTATTTATTGCTAGTAGAGAACAAATCAGATCATAGACGATAAAGGACAAGAACACATGTACCTTCAAATTTGAACACTTTTTCTTTTAGACTCTTTAATTTAACCTATGATGGTGTTACTCCAGAATACCCCTTTTGGCAAATAGGACTTCAGTTAAGAAGCTGTAGAAAACATAAAGTAGGTGTACTGCACAAAGAAAACAGAACAGCCTACCATGAAAGTATTTTAAACAGTAGCTATATAATAAGTCTAGTCCAAGATGAACCAAAACTGTCAAAGATGAAAATTATGGAAAAGAACACTTTGTTATAAATAAATTAATTAAGTAAGAGGTGATTTTAACGGATTTATGTCCTCACAGCTGACAACTAATCCACAGCAATACATCAGCATGTATTATTTGATTATTTATATTTGAAATCTGCATCTGCAAAGAATACTGAAGCTGTCAAACAAATGTAGTAGAACAAAAGCTATTGTTCCGGAGGGAAGTATTAATAATTATTTAGCATAATAAGTAAAATTACCGACTGCTCCTAGTTACGCTAGTTTCAAATATTTCTAAGAGCTTAATTTTGATGAACGACAGTGATTAACCTCTGTGAAGCTGATACTACTCACTAACATCAAACAACACACGGGCGTGGCGGTCGGGCACGCGCGAGCCGGGTGGCGGTTGTGGCGGCTGTGGCGGCGGGCGGACGTCACGTGAACATTCTGCTCACGTGACAAAAGAAAGTCTAAACAGGAACAAAATGGCTGCAACTGGAGACGACGCTGCTGCAATGGACAGTATCTCCAGGGCACCAGCGGCCCAGTTAGCGGCTCCGAAACCGGCAGCAGGCGTCAGTAGTCACACAGAAATCCCAGAGGACGCAGCAGAAAACCCGACGCTCGGTCCGAAGAAGTCCAGCGCCAACAGTGAGAAATGTTTTACTTAGCTTCCGTAGCTTGCTAATGCTAACAGCTCACAGAAGACAATGTGTTTTATCTTTTTAACGTGACTTACATTGTATATCATTATTGCCACTGGATTATACTTTGTTTTTTAAATTTTCGTTAAATTATTACCGTATACTGTGGGTGTATTTAGTGTTTGAGCCGGATTGACGAGCTCTGTTGCATTCATCCATCTCCTTACAATTACTCTCAGGTGATGGTGGTGTAGAGACAGCAGAGGAGGCTGTGGAGCCTGCAGAGCCTGATATCAACGAGTTATGCACTGATATGTTTGAAAAGATGGCCATCTTCCTGCAGGGAGAACTCACAGGTCTTTAAGATGTTTTATTCATCTTATTTTCCCTGTGCACAGCTTTACAATGTATTGTTAGATAGAGGAGTAATTCTTCATCCATTCATTCAGGCGTGTTTAGGTACATTTTTCATGTGTCCTTAACTTTTTAGCCACCTGCGAGGATTACCGACTGTTGGAGAACATGAACAAGCTTACCAGTTTGAAATACATGGAAATGAAAGACATCAGCATTAATATCAGTCGTAATCTGCAGGACCTAAACAACAAGTGTAAGTACTGTGTCAGCACAGAAAAGGACCATCATTATACTGTATAAAATAATTGTATTTCTAGCTGATGTATCATTTATACTACTACAGTTTATTAACACCTGGATGGGATGTATTTGCTTTAGATGCTAGCCTACAGCCCTACTTGGACCAAATAAATCAAATTGAGGAACAAGTGTCTACGCTCGAACAAGCTGCATACAAACTGGACGCGTACTCCAAGAAACTGGGTAAGATATTTAATGAACATATTTAAATTTAGCACAGCACATTACAAGTGAAGAAGCTCAAGTTGAATATTGTTCTTATGTACTTGTAGACTTACAAAACATATTTCCTTAGTTTAATGTGGATTGGTGTATGTCTTGTCTTTCTGTGACCTTCTGAGCACAGTCTCCACATGAGAGCCCCTTGTGCTCAGCATTTATTCTGGTGTTGCATAGGCTAATAATAGTACAAACACTTCTGTCAAGCTCATATTGCAAAGCGTTTTGAGGTCCACCAGCAGATGGTGCTGCAGTGCCACAGACAATTCCTCCAACTAATTATTTCTACCTTGCAGCTTAAAAAAACATTCAGACATTGCTTCATTGTGTCACATTTGAATTTTGCAAACACCGGTCTACTTGTTTCTTTAGTTTTGTTGTTTGTTATCATTTTCCTTGTCTTCACAGAGGCCAGATTCAAAAAACTAGAGAAGCGATGAGGGGAACGAAGAGGCAGATTGAGAGTTATGGTGCCTTCTCCCTTCTTTCATCCTGCCTTGCCGCCTTCTTTCCCTGCCAGTGGAGCCAAGAGTTGCAGGAGGGATGTGACCTGAGGCTGAAACAACAAACAGTCAGAGCCACTTTGATACCTTAAGGACCAGGGAGGAAACAGCTGAAGGCACATGTATTAGTACAGCAGGGCTTGGCTTGGATTTAACTGTTTTTGGCGGCAGTCGTCATGCAGCCAAGGTGAATATGACAAATACCCACATGCGTCTTCAGATGGAAGTACACATAATTACATAGATTCAAACTGAATTGTGCAACCAGATTTGACTAATCTACTATTAAACCAAAACAAACAGCAGATGGTACGTGCACCATTACAGTAAATAATTACTCTTTTGTCAGATGTAGATCTTTTACAGGATAAAGCATGCTCATTGATTTTGCTTGACTAATGTTCCTCTTGCCTCTGGTAATTTCAGGAAAGTGACCTCTTTAAGAGATAGAATTCCTCTTAATACCAGTACCGTTACATGATCACTGGGATTCTGGGATTTTTCCAGGCAGTGTGAATAGTACCGTGAACTCTTTGCTAACTAATACTGCACACAAAGCAGCTGTAAATCACACTAGATCTGTAAAAATGAGTTTTAAGATTGCTGTTTATAGTTAAAGTTATTCTATATGAATGAATGTTGTATTATGTTTGTTTGAAAATTCTGACACTGACAACTGGAGTTTTTTTTTAATAAACTATGATTTGTGCGTTGTTGCGTGACTGCTTCCTTAAAATGAATCCACTACTGGCAGCAGGTGGCAGACTCGCATCATGATAAGGACTTGAATCATTGCATAGTTGATTTATCAAACATTGTATGTCTGTGGAAAAACTGGTCCACTGCTGAAATAGGTTTGTGTTTCAGCCTTTTCAGAAGAAAAATAAGACAAACTCCAGTAAGAGTGAGATCAATGGAGGGAAACTGATAAAACATACTTGACAATTCAAAGTAAAGGTTAATGGGTCACTAAAGATGTGTGTGCCTGATGCCTCCTTGTTTCCTCCTATATCATCTATCCCAAGGGTATTTTTGCCATGGACACAAGATTATCTAAACCGATAGAACCTCCCTCTTGAGTATGTGGGGGCTTGTGTGTTAGTTCATGCACACGTTTGCATGTTTGTATAAGCACTAATCTAAAACAGGTCTCTGTCATTAGTCCAGTTGAGGCCCCTGCACAGAGGGAGCTCATTATTCATACTGTAACATTATTTACTGTTGCACTGAGATCCTTCCATCTCTTGCTTTCACTCTTTTTTTCCAGGGTCCCTAGGGCATAAATTCAGCTCCCCTCCCAAAGGCTCTCAAATCAGGTTTATTAAATGATTTTGGGTTGTTTTCTAAAAGCAAATGAGTGCCAGGAGGCAGTCAAGCATGAAGGAGAAGGTAACATACTAATAAGCAAAACATTTCATATATAATTTAGACTGGGAAGTACCACAAAATTAGACCATACTGTAGCTATATAGCTTGTGTGAGAAAGCATTATCTTCTGTATGTTTTTATGGTTTTCAGACTGGGGTAGAAAGTACAGATGTAGGAATTCATGATTAAATTCATGATTTAAATAACTAATACTGAAAAGAAGGAACCATGACTGATGTTCTTCTGGGCATTGTTTTCTCTTATGTTTTCAAATGAAAAAAACTGCTGTTTTAATGTGATGCCTATACAAACAGGGAAAGGGTAAAAAATAGAAAAAATGATAATCAAAACACCACTTTAATGGATTACTGTGACCATTGCAGCAGCTTTATTTAATCACCTTCATTATAAGATTTATAGCTAAGACCCAGTAAGGAAAGCATTTCTATGTGCCTCTGTTTTTAACATAAAGCATCATGCTGCTGACAGCTGCTGTACTGTCTTCCACTGAAATAATGGTTTATTTCTGTATGCTTACTTGTTTACAGTACATTTCAGTCCAAATCAATCATAGCGCAATACAACTAATGTTACAAGTGGTTCCTCAAAATCCAACACAAAACCTTTAATGAAGTCTGCAGTCTCAATGCGACGAGCATGACAAGCATCTTCAGTACTTGGTAGAACAACCTTTTGCTCTCATGACCTGCTGCAAACGTGATGCATAGCTAGACACCAGTTTCTGGCAGCTTTCCAGAGGAATCTTAGCACATTCCTCATGGGCAATGGCCTCCAGTTCACTAATATTTTTGGGTTTGCGTGCTGCAACCACGTCCTTCAAATCCCACTAGAGATTTTCAGTGGGGTTCAGGTCAGGTGACTGTGACGGACACTATAGAATGTTCTGGGACTTCTTTTCCAAGCCTTGGAGGACTTTGAGTTGCGGTTTTGTTGCGTTGCTCCACAGAACAGAATCACAGGTTTTTTCATGGGTTAAACCAACTAAACGCAGGTAAAGGTATTGTATCTTTGGACAGAGCCATGCTATTTGTAAGAAAGTGAATAACACCCACAGACTGATGTTCTTCTGCTAGTAGACATCAAAAGTTACCTTTTAGTGAAGCACATTCAAAATAATTATTAGGCTACTCTCAGTGAAATATATTGGGTATTGTAAACAGATTTAAGGGAAAGGGCAAGTATTCCAGCGGGAACAGTTTTATCACACTCGGTACCACCTGGTTTATTACTTTGGTCTTTGAAGTGTTTCCTCTAAGTTCTGATTTAGGATTTCTCAGCTACAATAAGTAACCAACAAGCCATTTTAGGTTATTACTATAAAACCAAGAAAAATGCCTTCTCTCGATTTCTCAGAAGAGGCATCTCTCTTTTCATTCCTGTTTTCTTTCCTGATTTCTGTCCACAATGTACATGCTGATTCCCAGGGTTGAAGTACACCACAAACAGCAGGGGACCTTGTGCAGACAATAAGCCCTCTGCAATACTCTAAAAATGACCTTGCAAACCTCATTCTCTTTCCAGTTTATGCATAACTGTACACACATAGAAAAGCTGAGACAATGCATTAACAATGCCAGATTATACTGTATATCAGCAAAAGAGAAAAAATTTAATATAACGTACTTGTAGATATAATCAGCCTTAAATAGAACTAACTCAACAATTGAGATCTTTTGAAATGTTAGTCTTAATGTGATTTGGTCTGACAGACCTCAGGAGATTCCCAGAACTGTGACTGAGAGAGTATCAAACACATGTCCATCATCAGCTGCTGCATTCCCCTTAAGTCTAAAGTGGAGACTGGGCCAGTTAACAATAACAGGGCAGTCTGCCACACCACAGTGTTGTGTAACTGACAAGTAAGCACGAAGTCTGGGGACATTTTGCCTGTGTTCATGAATGAGAGTGAACAAAGATATTCAAAACGTTGTTTTCAAACCGCATTTGTTCTTTGTTTTTCGACCTCGCTCGAAGTTTGCATTTCACTTAATTGGGCAAATTTAGTAGGATTGCGAAATATCTCTATCCCTTTGTCTTCAGTTACTTTCACACAGTCAGACCATGATGGGATAAACAGCGCTCCATAACAGCCATTAAATACCCTCCTATGCCCTTGTAAAGCAGGGACACTGTAAATACAGCCAAATGGTCTGAAGGAGAAATGGCAGAGAGGTTCATGTTTACATCCATTTCAAAGCAGCCAGTAGATCTGCAAAGGATTTAAGTGCAAATATAAGCCACATGTGAGATGTGAGGGACGGAGCTAAACTTCAATATCTTTTACAACAGGGGCACGAAAAGCCACATGAGGTCAACTTTTGGCTTCACAGTCATTCACTTTACTTTGCTGCTCACACCTTCAGCATATACAGTACTGTGACACACAAGAACACACACAAAAACCTACATGTCACATCGGAGCCCTTTGACACTTTAACCCAAAAGCAAGTGTCAGGTATGTAGTTCTTGGAACACTTTGACCAATGCTAGATGAATCCAGTCCATTTTGATTATACCAAAATGTGCACACTATCACTCTATAATTACAAATATAAAATGAGTCCAGATGTGATTATGGCACAAAACCATAGATGCAGTCTAATCTTGGATGTAAGACAGTCCCCAGCAGTTCTCAGCAGGTGGGAGAGTCAGGGTTGTCAGAATTCAGCCTCAGATCCAGCTCTGTTCCTTTGGTGGAAAAGGGAACTGTGGATTGTTTCACCACAGGAAGTTATAACCAGCAGCACCTGAGATCTGTCCTGTGTAATCCTGGTTAAAATCTAATATCAGTTCAGTCCCAGTGTGTCTCCCTGTGTGCTGCTGTCGCTTGTGTTGCCATTTTGACTCTGTGTAAAGAATACTGCTTTCATGTGAAGCGTGTCCAGTACCGTGCCTAAATAGATTCAGCATCTCTTAGACCCCCCACCCCCTCCCGTTACCCTCCCTTCCCCTATCAGAACCCCACTCAGACTCTTCGGCACCAGAACCATCAGTGTGTAGGTGCTTATGTGAAACCTGGGAAGATGTTTCATTCACAAAACAATTCAAATCTATGACATAATAATGGTTGCGCCAAATAACATCTAGTCTTTAAACTTTGGATATGCTCATTCTTTCAGTTTTGTAGATTTAAAGCCACAGCAATATTATTTTTCTATTTAAATTGATTCATATGAATACAGTTCATGTGAAAGGTCCCAAGCCCACAATGAATCATTACCAGACTCAGGTCTTCAGACCATTGTGGCATTTTTGAGCTCATTGTTTTGGTTTTATGACCCACAACATTACTGTTTTGTATTCTCTCACAGCCCTCATGAGCATTGTTTACAGCTAGAAGTCCTTTCAGTACCTATCAATCATTGTCAGACAGACAAAATTAGCAACTAACAGGCAACAAGGATGTTTGAAAATGTAGCAGCTAAAACTAAAGGACACTGGGCTTTTAACAAGTCACATCCTGTTTTATCAGTAATTAAATGTCACTGGTTCACAGCTAACATTAGGAATTTTCTTGAAATGACCTTTGAGCTTAGCATGGTGTGTAAACATGCATCCATACTTGTGTTTTCCTTTCAGCATGTGTGACTTTGGCCATTAAAATGAGTAATACATGTCCGGAAGTCACAAAAGGTTGGAGTTGACTCATCTTGGTATGAAGGCGTTACAGACATTCAGAGCCAGAAAATAAGACTGAAAACACGACAACATTTTAGCTGCGTTCTCAGTAATTACACATGCAATAACACACATTTTATAGGCTCATTTGCTTCAGATATACCAAGTTTAATAGTGTGGCACATAGTCACCCGACAACAGCGTTTGTAGAACTGTTCATTAGCTTTCATCTTCACTGCATTGTCTCGGTCCCGGTTGCATGGCTCTCATTCTCCATGAATAACAAATACCAAACATACTGTAGTCCGAAATGATGATTCCTGATTGCAGGAAGGCCAAGCCTCAATGGCAGAAAAGCAAAGATGCACATAGTTGCACTCAGTCGTTTCTGCAACGAAAGGCTTAATAGCACATGAGTAGCTTATTTCTCTCTGTGTGACTGTTAAAACTTTAAGCCAATTTAGTCATTCACCCCTAAGGTGTGTATAAATCATATTAAACATAAAGTTATTTTCTAGGCTATTTTGGTTCAGTCATTAAATCACTGGTCCTAGCCTGCATCCATTTATATATAACAGCTCTCTCAGTGCTATGTAGGAAAGAAGAAACTTCCACACAGAACCTGTAAAATAATATTTGTGATCTAATCCAACCGGGCTTCCACAAACTGCACTAAAACAGAAGAACTAATCAGTGTAACAAAAAAAACTTTGATTGCATGTGGACTTTGTGTTTGTTTATATGTGAAATACATGGATAGTTTGATGATCAGCCTTAGTGCACATTGATTCGCTTTGTTTTTCTTTGGGTCACGAACAAACTGGAGATGTGGGCATCAATTCAGAGATTAGAAATCAACCACTATTTGCATATCTGGAATTGAAAACACATGATCTAAGTCATTTCTAGAAGGCGTGACGTCTCTTTGAAAGTGTGAAGCATGGTTCCTCGTCTGCACCTTTAATGCTTGGCGTCAGTTCTTATTCCTGCCAACTCAAGGAGAGCCCTCACATCTTTAGATCAAATGTTCATTGTTCCAATATCAGAACGGAAAAGTAAAGCTGATTTAGCTTTTACCATTTTTGCTTCCCCACTTTTTAAATCATTCATGGAGAGAGCTACTTTCCTTTAACTGTACCTACACTAATGAATTTATGTTTTCTCTTTTCTCTTTAAACAATTTTCACAGGCCAACCTAGAGTTTCTTATTTGTAACATAACCATCTTGAAGATGTGTCTGTCTCTCACTGAAAACCAAGGCACCAAATGAGAACAAGGAAACGTTCTGCTTCGTGTTACCTGCGAGTGCTGTGAGAGAAAATCAACAGAACATTGAATTAGACATGGTTTGACTTTCCAGTGAGGGTGAATGGAAGCCCAGGGACAAACTGTACCACGCTGAAGAGACTCTAAGAAAGGGCTTTTAAAACATAGACATTTTGGATTGAATAACTGAATCTATTGAGCAGTTAAGTGCATTAAATATGTTGCCTTATTCTGTTTTACAACATAACCGCCTGCAGTTATCTGGACCAAATGATCTGGAACTGAGATCGCTCTCTCTTTCTCAGCTGGTCCTACTCAGTGAACAAGCTTTGGCCAGTTGTCCAAGCTAAGCATCAGCAAAGCAAAGTCAAGGGTGGCAGGCTGAAATAATATTTGCCATAATTGCTCTGAGAACATAAACATAACTGCACCTGGCTCAGCTGGGCTACCTGGCCTGTTCTGTTGTGTATGTTAGTCTGTAGCTGCTACAGTAACCGTGTGCTCAGGTCATGATGTGGTCAATCTTAGTCTGCCAAAGACATCAGGCGGTTCTTTTGTCTCTTTGTGCTCTCCCACACCAACTTTCTCAATGTACTTTTAATGACTATGAAACATTTTCACATTAGAAGTTTAACATCTTGTACAAGGATCTGGGCTTCAAATACATGACCAAAATAAAACAAATAAAATGAAAATACTTTGTGTGTGAGCCTGACTGGGTCACGTAGGTTCAGTTCAGTGGAGCTGTCACCATAGACTCACATGATGAAATGTGGCAAAAGTAACATAGGCAGTCCTATGTAAGCCAGCTTTTAATACTTCACAAACCTACTAATCCCTTAGCAGGTGACACAGTTGTTTAACCCTGACCTATGGCTTTGAGTCCTACCCCCCACAAGCAAAGACCAGATACCCAGCTGCTTGACCAGACCTTATGGTCCCTATTTTCACAACACGAGCGCAGTAAGTATCCATACTCACCTGCTACTTTGGTTCATGTAGCTCCAGCAACACAAGGGAGAGCCTCATATTTATATTGTATAGTTCAGTGGGCCCGGCTGCTTTCATTGAATACTGTGTGCCACTCAGTTGTGTGTTCGGAAGTCTTGCTTATCTTGCTCTACAGGGTCTTTTGCTGAATTGGTCCCACAGCACATTTGAGGCTTAACAATGTGTTCCAGCATCCCAGAACCACCATTAACCTGTATTTATGTTGACTTTGTCAGACACTGTCGAAACCATAAAATGAGGATTAGGTCTCATGGGTGTGCACGCCCCACTGCTTACCAGATGTTGGCTGTGGTGCATATGTTTGTTGTTGTTGAAAGCAATGAAGAAAAAAATTGTTCATTTGTCTCACTGTGGGCAGAGCTGTCATCGCTAAGAAAATGGAAATGCTGTGGACACGAGTCAGTTTCATATAAAATGAAACTTTAAAAATTGGATGGCATAGAATAGCTGTAGTCATAGAAAAACATGCTTCACACACAACTTATCAAACAGGACAGATAGCTGGCATCATCAAGCACGTTACTCAGTGAGCAGGCTTTACACAACCATGGCTATGACAAAGACATGGCTGTGACATTACTGAGCAGCCCGTGTTGATGGCAGTTTGAAACTCAGTTTGAAAGTTGTTATTTCCGTAGAGGAGTGATAGCAAATGTGGATCCTGGTTCTACTCTCCCGGTGTGTGCAGTTGTTTATTACGTTTATAACCTCCTCTCTGTCTCCAAGTCTTCATTATCCTATCAAACCTCAGTCTACCATTACATAGAGGAACTGTCCACATATTAAGTTAGCAAGAGCATGGTCTCACTTCTGGATCAATGAGGAAATGTTGTTAGCTCTATGCCACTTAAACACTTGCGTCATGAATGTTTGTGTGAGGTAGTGCAGCCGCTACACATATTCCCCAGAAGCAGTTATATTGCCCTTTGCAAATTACACGTAACTAAATCTCCTTATTTACCCCTCAGACTAGAGGCCAGCTTACCCTGATTATCTCAGGTTATCCTGTTGATGAGGACAATCCCTTGTTGTGATTTAAACTCGGCGTGTGACTAATCAGCATGTGACTTATCAGCATGTGACTACTCTTTTTTTTCTGTTTTGAATCAGCTTTACCTTTACTGTTGCTAGTAAGCACAAATAATACCTGGTTTCCTCCTAGTACTCTCAAGTGTCACGAAGAGAGAAAAGAGAGAAAAAAAGAGGCAAAGGCATGATTGATGGTTTTACCCCCTCTGGTTTAGAGATTCATACACTCTGTAACAGATCTAACATATACCAGATGTTTAAGGTGTGCGTGTGTGTGTGTTTGTGCTCGTACACATACATATGAGAGAAAGAGAAAGCCTATAGCCTGTCCTCATATTCAGGTCAAGAGAGAGGGTAGATTGACAATTTTTCAAAGTCAGTCCTAGAACAATGGGCAGGCGTTTATGTGAAAGATGCCCTCTTTCCAAGTCCTAGCTCAGGCTGCAGAAGGGAGTAATATTATATTATTTGTAATTTATTTTCACACAGATTGAGGACAGACATATTAGGAAGGAACCTTTAATGTGTGAAGTAGAAACAATTACAGGAAGCAAAAACATTTCCAACATACATTCAGATTAAGGCATTCAGCATTAGTATTATTGTACTGCTGTGCTGAATTATAGACAGAGGTGATTTTAATGGGGTGGACAAAATAATAGAATCACTGGAGCTGAATTTCATTACCACTGGTTAGTACCAGCCTAGCTATTCCAACCTGTTTCCAGTTTTTATGCTGAGCTAAACAACTGCTAGCGGTAGCTTTATACTTCACATACAGGTAGAAGTATTGTATTAATCTTCTCATCTAATGATTCCCAAAATGTCAACTATTCCTTTAAGTAGTGTGCATGTGTGTATGCGCTGCAGTTTATGTTTAACAACTAGCAGCAGCATTTGCAGCAAATTTCTCCTGACTTCTATTTTGTTCTATTCTTGACTGCTGGTGTTGTCCAGCGCTATGTTTAGACGCAGGGGAAGTACAATAAGTGTTTTGTTCGGTAAATACTTCCTGTAAACAAAGCGATATCATATTATCATTTGGAGTGAAACATGTTGCAAAGAGGGTGTAGCTCAGCTGAGCAAGCTACAGCCGTAGGCATTAAAATAATTTCCAGGTTTAAATGTGCCAGTGACACCACATTATTTGACTGACCTCAGTCTGCTGGTCTGAGGAACATAATGTTTCCTCACTTTACATCATTGTTTGATCACAGATAATCAAAACATCCCTTGATAAAACACAGTGGATTTCTTGTGGACTCTACTGAAGGAAAGAGAATGTGGACACAAAACATCCTTATGATTCTAATATCAGCAAATAAGTTGGGAGATGAGGAAATGGCTATTTTGAGAGCAGCGTAGAGGACCTTGACTGTGTTTATCACTTGACTATGTGTGTGTGTGTGTGTGTGATATGAGAATTTGTATGGGTGAGACTGTTCCAAAGGCGTGTCTGTCGTGCCACCGCTGACCCTGAGATTCCCTCCTGTGCAACGTCATGTCACTTCCTCCCTTTGTTTCCTTGCTCAAGAGGACCTTTCTAAAAATGTCTTTTTGTTTAAAGGTTCTCAACAGCACTCCTTCCTCCTTAGCTTGGCAATGGAGTGTTGTATGTGTGCTTGTATATTAGTGAAACACTATATAGTTGGTCCCAAAAAACAGGAACTGTTGAGATGCACATAAGGATGCTGAGGGGTGTGTATTTTTTTATTTATAGTTTGTACCTATATACAGCAAAAGGTCCTGTTTCACAGCGCAGTTTTGACGTGGTGAGGTACAGATGCATGTCACCACACATTTTATTTGGAATGACGTGCACACTCTCAAACATAATGTAGCTTCCAGTACGTCCCTCACTGTAAGATTCACCTCTGCACAGAATAACCTCTGTTCCCGACCACAGAAGTGTTAGACCAAAGCATCTCATGTGGCTTTTTAGGAACTGCCAATTATATTCTGACAGGCATGGTGTAATGCTCCCTCTGGGTCATCATGACAATGCTGAGGTGTTGCAGCAAAAACACAGTGTAATAGTGTAATAGTGCCACAGTGGGGTTCATCAGTTAAGGCTGTTCAGTAATACAGAGACAAAGAAACTGCAGAAAGTACACGCAAATACACACTTTATTTGAAGTTCGAGGGAAGTATACATGCTTTTCCCCTCAGTGGAAAGTGGCCAGGTAAATCAGTCACTTCCAGACTTCCAATACCTCCAAAGCTTTCCGTCCTATAGCAGTAAAACAATGAGAGTCTGTAGACTATTCAGAGGCCAAGGTATAGGATGCATAAAGCAGGGAGCTTATAGGCTGACCTCAGGGGACAAGCCTAGGCTGGCCTAGATATATGCCCTGTTTGTGGATTATGCATTTAATAAGTAAATGGTTCTATATTTAGGCATAGTTCACAGACTCAGGAAGACTTCATGTGAAATTCTCAGCCAATACGTCCTCATACATAAACGACAAAACAAAATGACCCCTTTGGCTATCACACAAATGACTTATGAGTATTTCATAATGTGCCACCTCTATGGGTATGATATGAATAACTTTAGATAGGGATGGTCCAAAGCATCTGTGGTGGCCTGGGGCTTTCCAAGGGGACCACATGCCCCATGTTTATTTCCTCTTCATTTGTGATTTTCTTTGCATGTTGCAGGAAGTTATATAGCTAGTGATGCCTGTGTGCAGAGAATTTTCTTCTGCTTTTTGCTAACATAGGTTCACTATTGGTTATTCATGTTTTAATGGGAGGAAAAGGAAAAAAGTAGCATCACAGTGTCAACACCTCTCTGTTTTGTCTTAAACACTGAAGCATTTCAGAGACTGTTTCACTCTGACTAAACAAATATAGAGTGAAATTCCTTTTATCTGACTTAATTAAATATCTGTTGCTGTCACACAGCTGTAGATCACTGCAAATATCTCCAGATTGAGAGGAGCTGTGTGCAATTTATGCACGTTGCACAGCAGGGGTAACTTCATTATTAAAATCTTCTGTATCTGCTTTTCTTCAGTGAAATCATGCTGTGATCAGGATGTTTCCCGCATCATCAAAGCTATTGCTACATTTTTATTTTCAGCAAAAGTCCAAACATCATTTCCTCTGGAGAAGATTTTTTTCCCCACCATATCAAGTTGATTATCATGGGGAGATTTTAGTTTTGCTTCTTCAGTGGTGGTTTAGAGTCATCTAAACCAGATGTAACTTTAAACTTTATCAAAGAGGAAAGTTTTAAGCCTGGTCTTAGAGTAGAGAGGGTGTCTGTCTCCAGATTCTGAACTGGGAGCTGGTTCCACAGGATAGTTTGAAAGCTAAAGGTTCTGCCTCCCATTCTACATTTGGAAACTCTAGGAACCACAAGTAGACCAGGACTCTGAGAGCAAAGTGCTCTGTTGGGATATTATGGTTCTATGAGTTCTTTAAGATAAAATGGAGCATGATCATAAAGTGCCTTATATGTGAGGAGGAGGATTTTAAACTATTCTAAATTGTACAGGGATCCAGTGGAGAGACAAGCTAATGTATGAGAAGTTCGTCTCTTGCTGACTCCAGTCAACTGGAATCCTCTTAGTATGTAGTTGTAGCAGTAGTCCAGTCTAGAAGCAACAAATGGGTGGACTAGTTTTTCAGCATTTTTCTTCAGGTAGAGATTTCTTTTATATGAAAGGAAAAGGAAATCCTGGTCAAAAATAACTCCAAGGTTTCTCACAATCGTACTTGAGGCCAATACTGTACCATCTAGAATAACAATATGATTAGATAACATACTGTATCTCTGAGATTTTTAGGTCCATACACCATAAACATAAAATTTCTGTCTTGTCTGAAGTTAGAAGTAAAAAGCTGAGTAAAAAAACAACATTCAGGCCTTTATGTCTTTTAAACATGCTTGATGTTTGACTAATTGATTCGTTTTATCTGGTTTCATAGATAAATATAGCTGGGGGTCATGTGTAGCAGTGGAAATTAATGGAATGTATCCTAAATAATAAAATAAAGGGGATGTATAAAGTGAACAGCATCATAGTGCACATAAATCTATCTGATTGAAACCAATCTAGCGCTGTTCCTTGGATCACAGTGACATCTTCCAGCGTCTGTAATAAAATGTTGTGATCTATAGTGTTGAATGTAGTGAGGTGGGATGCATCTGAGCGTTGAGGGAAAACTAGGTTTAACAGAGCTATGACTCTTTGTCTGGCTACAGTACTGGAAAGGAACCTGGGCTTGTTCTTATTTTCCTCTACGTTGGCACAAGGCACTGAGTAAAAGATGATGGAATCATTTCCTTATATTTGGTAACAGCATTTTCAGATAGACATCAACTGCAGTGGAATTTGTTCCTTAGTGATGTAAGGTCAATTACACTAAAATAAAATGTTGTAAATGGCCAGACAAAAGAGGATTTTGGAAAAAAACTAGTACTATAGAACTAAATCAGATAAAAAGTCAAGTTCATATGAACTCCTCGTGTGTTAGTTTTTAATTTATGTAACAGAGCTTTCTTTCCCTTAAATCAATACAAAGGCTTAACCCACACAAACCCACTCATTCATAAAACAAATAAAGTAAAAAAATTTTGCCCTAGTGGTTTCTGGTCATTTAGATTGTTAGACTCAGTTCACTACAACATTTTATTATTACTCTGGAGAATCCACATTGACAGATTACTACTGTTTTTAAAGGAGCAGCTTTTTTTCTGAAGAAGTAGTTCCTATGAAAATGGTTGAGAATCTGGTCTGTGGAAACCACCAAAACCATAACCAACCTCCCAGCATCACTGAATGACAGAATGTTTATTTATTTGGTTTTCATCATTCAAAATTCCTTAGTTAGTTATACTTGTAATTTATTTAAGCACTTTTAACTGCTGCGTACCACAAATACCATCCCATGCCACCCTAGATGGGTCCAGAAAGGAAATCTTGCCTGTAGGCCTAGAAAAGCTAGGATGGGTACTGAGTTCATGCAACTGAAACTACTTACCAGCCCTGGAGAATTGACCACAAAAGGTCAGTTGTTGGGAAAATTGTGTTTAAACAATTGGACTATTAAATTACATTCAGTGGAGACATGCAACATGTCGATAAAGCTGTATTTTTAGCTGTATTGTACAACTGCTATTATTTCCTCCTCTGTCACTGTTATTTGTCATCTTTTGCTTTTCTGTCCTACTTTTGCTTTACCTCTTCATCGATTCATTTCCCTTCACTCAACAGAGGTCCTGTCTTGGATCCCACACAGAAATTCTATCCACACTGAGCGGCTTCCCACTCAGCTTCTTAAAGGGCATCATCCTTGCTCTATTTACAGGTCTGTGAGTGTGTTTTCCGGTATCACAGCTCTGAAATAGCTTTGTCAAAGACAGCGCCAGCAGCCATGGAGGCACCAGACTGCACTTTCACACGGATGTCCACCTCAACACTGAGCGTGGGTCTCACAGACGTCTGTCACACAGAATACAGAATGAGACTACCATATGCTCAGAAGTAAGGGATGAGAGGAAGGAGGAGGGACAGAGACCAAAGGAGAGGAAGAGGAGAAGGAAACTGAAAATGAAGGGAACTTAAAGGGCAAAAAGCTGTTGCTGTGTGGAGTCTTTGTGAGGCAGACAAGAAAAGTCAGGCGTGCTCTGAAGACACTCCTCAGGGGTTTGGAGCACAGATAAAGGGAATGTCTTAGAAGAAAAAAATTATTCTTTGTGTGTGTTTGTTGTTTGAAGACTTGTTTAGAAAGACTATTTGACATGTCACTAAGAATGTGCTGCACTTGGCATTTGAATAAAACACTTATTCTCATGGTTAGAGCACTGAGGAGCCCCGACCACCAAGATGACCTTTTAATCAAACCATTTTCTACCACCCACTGAACTCAGATCAGTTACTTGAGACCCCCACATGGTCGTTTCAAGCCAGATAGGACTGTTTTATTCCCTGGCAATACGCTGATTTATCCCTCAGTCCAAACTAAACACGTTTCAAAACCAGGAAACTGCACACAGACATACATATACACACGTGCTTGCACGGTCACACACCTCACTGACACACACTGCTTGTTTGTATGCCTGGCTGTGGATCAGACAACATCAGTGCTGCAACAAACCATTGGAAAAATCTGCATCCTGTGGGAGCATTGAGTCGAGTCCATCCATCCACAGCAGTGTGATAACGCTGGGCCTGAACCCAGATATACACAAAAAGACACACTAGACATTTGCAAATAAACACATGCATACACACACACCTCTGCAACTGGCTACCATACACCTCAGCTCCCTTGAATACAGGGCCCCTGGGCTTTGATCACTTTTGGCCAACAAAAGACTGACTAATGACTTAACAACAGAGACACGAGTTAACGACTTTTTCTCGCTCTTTTATAATGTTTGCCAGGTTCTGCTAGGTATTGTGCTGTTTAAAGGAGGGAACACAACCAGCAGACTACTTCAGCAAGAAGTTGTGCCCCACATAACAACAGCTACAAAAGAACAAAACAAAACAAAAAATTATTATTTTATTATTTAAAAACTTATTTCATCAAAGTGGAACTGCTACAATATGAAGGCAATGTTGCTGTGACAGCTGTTGTGAGACAGTCTTAAAAGTGAGGACAAGACAAGTTCATTGCCTCTTGTAGACATCAGGGGACAAGGGAAGGCGTTTGTAATATCAAGTGAAAACCAATAACAGTCACAATCCTGAATGCTGTTCTTTTCTCTCTCCTCTGTCCACTAACCAGTGGCTGCCCACCATGAGCCTGGTTCTGCTGGTTTCTTCAGTTAAAGGGAGTTTTCCCTCTCCACTATTGCCTAGTGCTTGCTCAAGTGGGACTGTTCTATATTATAATGTATATAGTTACATTCTGTAAGGTCTTAAACCTTACACTGTGAAGTGCCTTAAGATGACGTCTGTTGTGATTTGGTGCTATATAAATAAAATTGAAATAAATTAAATCAGTGGTTTTCCAATATTAGCTTGAAGCAATGTTGGCGTCCTCCCATACTGGGTAATAGGCTGTAGTCTCTTAGACTTGATTCAAATACCTTTTAGTTTCTCAGTGCTTTTAGCAAACATCTTTTAATTTATTTTTATTCTTCTTTTTATAGTAGATGTTAAGTGTTTTTTGCAAGACTGTTTGATAAATGGTCAAGATAAAAAGGGAGCTTAAATGTGTGTGTGTGTGTGTGTGTGTGTGTGTGTGTGTGTGTGTGTGTGTGTGTGTGTGTGTGTGTGATTTATCCTTGTTAGGGTGTTTGGTTTGGGTGGTGAGAAGTTGTTGGCTCTGAGGTCAGGGGTCTCACCACACTGTCTTGCTGTAGTTTGACAGACAGGATTTCCTGTCAGCAGGTTGTTTACCTGGTGCCCTGAGTGTCTAAAGGGGGGTGACACCAGCACCTGACCCTTATAACTCTTCGCAGGCCACCTGACCTACGTTTGTCAGAGAGGAACCAGGATGAGGACCCAGTGGATGAAGAACTGTTTATAGTCATGAACTAAACTGTCTGCTGTCTGTGCTACTACCTTTATGCTTCTAAAGCATTACCCCATGACCTTATTATCTTTAAGCCATATTTTCACTGTTCAGTCATTGTTGTCAGTTTAATCTATACTGAAGTTAGCAGGGCATGGTCTGGATGATAAACATATGAATCATCTGTCCTGCTTAGCAGAAGGAAGAGAAAATTGAAAAGCAGAGAAAAGTCTTCCCTCCTCCTGTGGTACCAGGAACAGCACGGACCTGTCACTCAACATAGGCAGGGGTCCTCCATGCACATAAACACTCACGCCCCCCTTCTGTACTGACACAGCACACACCTGGTTTAGTTTTGTGGGGTCAGAGGTGAGGCACAGATTGATGTTTAGCATAGGTCATACATGAGGCAGGCACAGAGAGTGGATGGCTGTTACCTAACAGAAACGCACACAGCAGATCTCACAACAGTTGATACAGGCTCTGGGCTGCTCCATTGATTGACACAACTCATTTGGGCCAAGTCTCAGCGTGTATTTATAACTAATCCCTTCCCATCATCAACTGATAAGAGATCTCCCACTGCGGGGGTTGGGGAGCTAGTTCGTGGAAATATTGCAGTACAGTATGTATCCTCCATCTCCTCCATGGTGACTTAACTGTTGGCTGGTTTTCCTTGTTGGAGTGGGCAACAGTGTCCCTATTGGTGTTCACATAAGGACCAGTATAGGCAGTAATCATATTATATCGCTTATTGCACAAAACAGGACTGTAGTCAAGTCTACCTTTGTTGAGTCCAGGTCCAAGTCCAGGCTAGTCAGATCTAAGTCATGTCTGAGCCTGCAGCTCCAACTCCAAGTGAATTCTTGGTGTTTGTTTCTTGGTCCCTTTTATGTATTTAATTTGTTACATGTTTTTTCACCGATTGAAACATATTCTGACCACAGGACCTCTGTCTGCTCCGTGTGTTTGTTAGAAAGGTCTTGCTGGATCTCTCCCATTCCCCAGTTACTGAGGGATGTTTCAGGTTACGCAGACCAAGTTGAGTGGATTAGTTCTTGTCAGTGTGACCTCATAAAGAAAGCACCATTTCACATTTCTGTGTTTATTGAGTTATGTAACTGCCATTGTTTTAGTCCTACTCCCTCTTTAGGTACACATGTGTGCTTTTTTTTATATGCGTACTATTATAAAAGTAATTTAACTCAGCAGGGTTGAGGGATCAAACCCCAGGTCTCCTCAAATCATTGGTTCTTGTGTAAGACCTAATAAAAAAAATACCAAAGCACTATATCACTGACTTGGCTTGACCAGAGAGCTGTCATTATAGCAGCGATTTTTCAAGATACTGTAATACTAATGAGACGTCTGATCACATGGGGCCAACTTGAATGCAGGTCAAAAACAAGCCGTGTTTTTAAATTATCAGAAGCATCCAGATTACCTCCAGACTTGTAAACAGAGAAGCCACACTGATGTGTAAGAGTGTACATCCACTAATGAGCACTGACATTTGCATAACACCACATATATACTGTACTGTATGTGTCTGCAGTGTACTGCGTGACTATTGTATGTGTGCTATTATGATTGCAATCATGAAGACTAAAATAAAGCTACAGTATGCAAGTTCTGGAAATTAAGCTAATGCTACTATGAGACTTCATTATGCTCTACCCTGCACCTACTGAACACCTTTGGCACAATGACTGCTTCCGCTAATGTTTAAGTACTATTGTTCAAGGGCATCACAGTTGTGTGTATAGGGAAGAGGAAAACACTGTTTTTTCACTTGTCCCACCCAGATTTTAATCTTGCCTGTCCTGGGGTTTGAGCTGAGGAGCATCCGGACACAAGCTTACTTCTTACATCTTAAGGCCACCACTACCCCCCACTATATACATACATATATACATTATAATATAATACAGGACAGTACAGTGATGTATTGAGCTGACATTAATGTAAGTTTTTCCTCCTACTGAGTAGTGTAAGAGATTACTTAATATGAAATTCAGTTATTTCGTACAGTTATTAATAAGCTGTGCTGTGATTGGCCAGCTGTGCCAGGATGAGAAAGGAGCTGAGGTTTTAACCTTTCCCACAAGCTCTTGTTTTTCATTGTTGACACAACTATTTCTGTCACTTTTCATGTGACCAACACCATAAATGCCTTCCAGGAGAGAATATTTGCTGTTATCCACATATTTACAGGACATCATGTCACCTTTGAGTGTGGTCATTCTCAACGGTTATATTAAATGCCTGTTTCTAGACAACATGTTGTAGAAACTATTTATTTTCTGTCATAATCTGATCAATAGAAACTTAAAGTGTGCGGAGGCAGCCAGCCTTCAAAAACAGAGGATACACATTTCTCCTATTAAATCAACAAGTTGTCTTATTTATTTGTTCTTCTTAGCATAGTGTTAGTCTCTCATTGGTTATCTTGGTTGGCTTGTTAAATGTCTCATTATATAGTTCTACAAGCATTAAACAAGTAGGTGCAAAATGTGACTATGGTAGCTTTGGAGCTACTGTCAGGCATATCTATAGATAAAGCTGGACTGAGTAATGCTAAATAACATAACATACTACTAAATTACTTCTGGCATTGAGTACCTATTTAGTTAGTATTAAAGTGACATGTAATTGATAAAACCAACACTGTGTGAATATCCATCCATCCATTATCTACGGCTTAATCTGAATTCGGGTCGCGGGGGGTGCTGGAGCCTATCCCAGCTCTGTGTGAATATAACAGATGAAATAGATCAGAAAGAAAAACACACAGGCATAATCATCCTGACAGTGACCCAGTGACCTTTGACCTCCAGCTGGAGCCAATGTCCGGTCCAAATTATCCTAACCCCATCCCAACCCCATCCGGGGGTCCTGTTCAGTCTTCACCCTGACCTCAGGCCTCCCCGTGGTGGATGGTCTTATCTCGTGTTTATGTGTTCTTCTTCATTTTTCTTTTACTTTCTTTTCATTTTGTCAGCCACCTACAGGCATTGTTACATGACAGGATTATCTTACTGAGACTACTGAAGTGTCTCTCATATATGTATATATAACACCAGTGATTCTTACAGTAACCTATCTATAAAAACAACAACGTGTGTGTAACACAATGTTGCTGGTGAAATATATGGTATTTCTGTACTTGGAACTTTTGAGAGTGACCAAGAAAAGAGAAAAGATGGAGAAACTCGACCAAAACTGGAGTACATTTGAGAGAAAACTGATAGGTGGGGAAGTGAACATTGAGGGGAGATGAGGGTGAAGCAGAGTGGAGCTTGCATTATTACAGGACACAGGTGTGTTTACATTGTGAGGCAGTGTTTCTGTGTGATTAGCACACTTTGGCAAAGTTTATCACCAACAAAGTCTCCATCACTCACAGTGCTAACCCGTGACAGGCTGACACCTCCACTGGGACCTCCCTGTTGAGAAATATGAGTCCAAGACAATTGCTAACCTCCTGAGCTGTGTGAGTTTGTGCGTGTATGTGCTGACCTGGAGATAGGGAGAAAAGACTATAGAACAACAATGAGATCATTCTGACTCCCTCACTGGCAAGTGTTTTATCATTCAGAGCCTGAGGCCAACTACATAACCGCTCTGTGGAGGGAGGCTGTGAAGCAGGTAACACAGTTTTCCTTTCTCATTACTGCAATATAAGAATAAGGTTATAAAATATAAGTGTCCTCAGTATGAGGTATGAAAGATGAGGTGTGAAAGTGTGTTTGTGTGCAGGCATCTGAATGTGACTGCATGTGTGTGTAGGTAGAAAGGTGTTACCATATGGTGTTTAAATTCCAGGATGTCATTAGGAGGGACCACATCTGATTACAGTTGTGATCGTATATATGCAGAGTAATCCAAGGTGCCCTTCTCAACATTAATTATCATGAATTAATTACGGATTCCTAGCTGGTTTGTTCCTATTCGTCAACTCTCTTGATAAATAAATTGTTCTATTCATTCAGTACTGTAAGGGATATCATCAGCTATTTGTAATGTCACATTACTTATATAAAAGTTACAAGAATTAAAATAAAAAATATCTGTGGTTCTATCAACTCCGCAGTGTGGAAGAGATTTAAAATGAAAATGTTCTTGTGAAAGTTCATTACCTCCAGGTATTTTCTGTTGCAGAACGCTGCAGCAGTCTTAGGCCCACCCCCAAATGCTCTCATTGGAGACACACACAACATCCCACTCCTCCTGTGACCCATTGTTTGCCTGTGTGTGTATTTAGACCCAGTGAGTGATGGAATTTCATCAAAATAACAATGATATTAAAACTGCATTAACGTGTTAAAATAATTAACAGCGTTGATTAATTAACGCATTAACGCGATAATAAACTATATAACTATGCATATTTTTCTTATGCAAGTTGCAGCCTATAAAAGTGTTACCAAATTTGTTTCAGAACCATGCTAGCCATTTCTTGCTTTCAGTCTGATAATCTAAGCTAAGCTAACCACCTTTATAAACAGCACAAACATTAATTAATCATCTCATCTAACTCTGATGAGTGTAAGTGTATTATCAACAATGTTGTGCTTTAATGGGTAAAAGTACCATGATGTTATTCATATCTTTGTTTTTAGTCCAGAAAATTAAACTGAAGCTAGTTTCTATGAAATTATTTGCTGGTTTTGCAATTGCAGATGTGTAGAAGTTCCAGTCTGGGAAAAAAAGATGATAAATGAAGAACAATGAAAAGGTTGAGTAAAGTTGACTTCTGCAGCTGTAGTTTTTATCTAACACAAACTTTTTGAAGTACAGCAGGAAGCTTTGAGGAAACATTCCCACTGTAGCAAATGCCCAAAACAGAATTCCAGACATATGTTACAGCAGAGATGATTTTACCATTCAGAAATACTAAAGATAAAAGTACATATCTGCTTTAAAGTAAGCTGACTGATCTGACTGAAATAGTGGTATAGAAGTTCAGTATTGGAGAGACGACACAAGTCTTTCCAGTGAATTCTGCATCCTGAGAAAAACTGTAAGCAACATGAGAGCGGAGGAGAGTTTGTTCCTCAGAGAGAACAGTCAGCAGTTAGTCAGTCAGTGGACAGTCTCTGATCTGTTCTTTCCCTCTCAGTACCAATGAGGACTTTTAACTTGAGAGTCAACTCTGAAATCACAGAGACACATAGTTGTTTTTTTTTAAATCTACTGTGATTTTGTGTTCCGATTGGTTTTGAATTGGTTCAAGCTGAAGTAACCATATACAGCTTGTATTATATGTTGTTGTAGTAGAATGAATTTTATAAAATACAAATCTTAAAGACACGTACAGTATGACATGCTGCATGACTGATACAGTCATAGCTATACTATAGTATTTCCTCTAATACACAACCGTCTCTGTTGATGGTCAAATAACTCATTCTGGAGTCAGGTGGAAACAATAGCTGCTGTGCTGTTTCTTTTGAGCTTACACTAGGGTTAACTGTCATAGCCAACGATCTAATTAGATGCTTTTCACTAGTCCATCCACATGTGAGCCAGTAGACTTTCACAGATAGACCAACACATACATATTTGCTGTTACTGGCATTTGTTTTCTCTCTGGCACTATTTTGCACACATGCTTACAGATTCAGTCTGAGTCCATGGTTCTCAGCCGGAAAAGGGTGGAATGTCTGTGAAGATTCTCAGTCATCCAGGTAAAGTTGTCTGAAGATTTAGTCATGGCAACTGGACTTCTTTCTTCCAAGTAGAGACGTTTCGTTCTGCATCCACAGAACTTTATCAATCTGAGTT
>JAUYWH010000020.1:6436456-6468852 GCA_034779795.1 Ctenopoma multispine
CTCACAGTAGCACTTGAGGCCAATGCAAAATCATCTAGTGTAGCAATCTGACTAGATAGCATGTCTCTGAGATTTCTGAGTCACAGTTATCCATCCTCACACAGAAAGAAGGTGAAAGGGGGATAAAGTTACCAAATCATGTGTAATTCCCCTAACGCTGTCTGAAGTGGTGTAAATGGTATTTCGTAAGCTCGACTTGACTGAAACGCTTTAAGGGCATAATGTCATTATATCATGAGGTGTCACAGTGTGTTGGAGTGGTAGTGGGTGGTGATGACAAACTGGGTGAAGACAGGCACGTTGAGAAAGGAGGATAATCACTGTACCAGAGTGAAAAAGAAAGCTGGCTCTGATTCGATCTTTTCTGTGAAATGAGCTATGATAACCCCAACCTTACCACCCCCAACAGACGCACACAGCTAGGAAAGCGACACTCTTCACTCATTAGCCAAGGTCCATTGAGGTGGAACAGGGTAAATCAAAGTCAGCTAACATGTCTCTGACATGGTTGACGTGCCAACTCTGTGTTTAGGTGACATCACACAATTACGCACACACGAGCATGTTGCTGCGACTCCATAGAAACAATATAGGAACACTTTAAGGATGGAAAAAAAACCTTGACAGCAAACTTCACGTAAATTGCCTGTGTTAATTCAGAAAATGTGTGGGTTTGTGTGTGAGAAAAACAACTGAACTACATAACCATAGAAAAAAAACATCAATGTTTTATTTCAGTCATGGCACCATGTCCAGCTCGCCAGCTTTAACATGATAAACATGTAATTTCTATGTGTATTGATGACAATTTTACTTTACTTGAAGGGTTTGAAACAAAATAATTGGAATTTCTCTGTCCACCAGAAAAATGTTTTTTCTGTGTTTCTAACTATGTCATTTTTTCCAGAATCACAGGTTGTTTCTCTGGTCTGAGATTCTTCACTCTTTAGGTCCTGCAGTTATCTCATGGGAACTCAGAACTTGATATGTTTTACTTGAATCTATATGAGAGCTCTGGGAGTCATATACCCATTTCAACAGGCACAGACACTGAGATGCTGCTTCTTCAGACTAAGCTCTGTCTCTGTACTTTGCACCACTGGGACCAAAGTCTGCAATTCAGTGTGTGTGTATGTATGTGTGTGCATTGTTATTTAGGCCACATTCTTTCCGTCATCTTACATGCACATCCATGTATGCATACACACGCTCACACACATGCGCATAAAGTGAGACGAATGTGTGTTGGAAGGGAGAGAGTTTAGAGAAGCTTACAGGGACATGGCTAATCTATTACATGTGTTTTTAGGTTTCATAACATAATGTGTTCTACCACACACACACACACACACACACACACACACACACACACACACACACACACACACACACACACACACACACACACACAGTTTTGAAATCATCTAAAACTTGGAAATGTTTTTTTGTTGTGAAGAAAGTTGCAGGTATTTTCCACTCCAGCTCCAGACAGTTTCAACTCTGTCTCCTGGATGGCCTAATACAAGCACTGTGACCCAGTTAGAAAAGTTAGAAATAACTGATGGCAAACTGTTGACTCAATACTACTGCAATTCCTGACTCCATGCCTGCTATATAATATGTACACTGTACAGTAGCTGCAAAATTCTTCGGATGCCCATAATTAATCTGGAAAGCAAAACTTTCTAACTCAGTCTAGCTGCAGTGTGGCCCCCCTGAAGACCACCTGCTACTGGCTAAACTTCGCTGGTTTGACCATTATAATGTGGTGCAATCACATTTTAAGAACATACTTTATGAATTAAAAAATCACTCCAATCACTGCATTATTTTGTTTATTTGAGCAGAAAATGAATAGATATGAATGATAGGCCGCTGCTCCACTCAGTTATATCCTCGCACAGCACTCGCCCTTTATATGTCATGTACTACATTATAACAGTATTGTGTAATTTTGGAAAATTAGCTTATTTGCGTTCTTGTTGGTTGTTGGATAAGATCAATATCAGTCATATCTAAATATTTATACATATTAAATTTTTTCCTTTAATATTTATGTTTTTATGTAAACACAAATATTTATGATGGGCTACAGCTCTTGTAATAAATATTGTCCTAGCCCCACTAAATCCCCCTCTGGACTTTTTACCCTCTGTAGCTTTGTCAATTTTGCAAAAACTTTTCTTTTTCTTTTTTTTTAACCATGCCCATTTTTCATATAATATTGTTTGCTGTCTAAAGCTTTTTTCCACTTTCTCTCTATGGAATCTGGACTTTAAATCACATGCAGCTTTAACATTTGCTTCATAGCAGGTTGACACTAAAGATATTATCCCACAGAGTCTGAGAAATAAATCAGTACATAGCATTTTCTCTTTTTCTCCTCAATTCCCGTTCTGTTATGAGCAAATGTGTTTGGATATTATATTGGTGCATGAAGGGTAAACATGACTGCTGGCTTGAATTTAAAATTTCTGGATGTCTGGGGTCTGAGCTAGGGTCATCTTCTGACCAGTATATACTGGAGCTGTGTTAATTTGCCAAAACCTTCGAGTGAATACTCCACATAGCACTTGTAATTAGCTGCATCTAAATCTAAAATTAACATACACACACACACAAAATAACTTTATATCCCCAAGGACAAATACTGTAGCTATCTATTCATGCACTGCTCACGCCAAACAATTTAGAGAAGAATACCAGCTATGTTTTAACTTACCTAATGTCCAGTGCTGGAGAGGATAGCTATGCAAAATCATAACTCATGACCACCCTGGGTCACAGAGGAGCTGTTATACCCCTGCTTAGACATACCTTAGAAAATGTGATTTAGAGTTATTAGTTAATGTGCGCCATGGGATGTACCAAAATGTGCTATGTAGTGAGTCAAGCGTGGTTATAGAGAAGTAGAAAAAAAATCACATGAACCAGGGTGTCATGACTTTTCAGGGGGAGTTAGGGAAAGTCCAACTTGTTCCCCTCATCTCTGGTTCTCTACCCTGTCCTCCCTCCCTCTGCTTCTCTTTTTCTTCCAGCAAAGCTCAGAATTACAAGTCAGCAAAATATTTTCAAAGGAGTCAGATGAAAGTGTTCATACGCTATATAGCCTGGTGTGTGTATTGCTTGTGTGTGTTACATTAGCGTCCCCACCTGTGGGTCCAGGAACACTTTGTTGTCCAACTTACTGTAATGTGTCTTTTCCTAACAGGCTGCAGAGGAGAGAAGTGATTAAATGCAAGCTGTGGTAACCGTGTGAAGTCAGGCCCTGAGAGGAAATATCAGCACCTCACTCTCTCTCTCTCTCATATGTACACACGCACACACCTATTGGTCTTAAAAACCTTTGAAGAAATTCTTGTGTGAGCCCTGCAGAGGAAAGTCTTGCAGCTTTATGACCTTTGAAAACTGCAGTCAGTGCTTTGGTTGGTCAGATGTGTGTGTGCGCACGTGTGTGTGTGTGTGTGTGTGTGTGAAACCGAGAGACAGAATGGTTGGAGGATAAACACAGGAGGTGAGATACAGCTTCAGGGTGTAAGGAAAACCACTTAATCAGCGGTCTTCCAAACCTCAATCCCACACTCTTATCCTGACCCTCAACTATGAGTGATGTGCAAGAAGGAGTATTAGAGACTGACTGACCTGCACTTGTTATTATGTGTATATTTGCACACACGGACACACACTCTCATTGAAACACGCTGATTCACAGGTCTAGCTAGAGGGAACGATAACAATCCTCAGGTTCAGATTGAGAAAACAGACTTTTCCTCTCTGGCGATGAATTGCATATTGGCACTTAATAACCAGATTTCTGTAGAACAACCCGGCTGCCTGAGAAATGGAGCAGAACCAGGAATATTAAAGCCAAGGTACGATGTGGCACTTCAAAAGAAATTGCTGCACTCTTTTCTCTTCATTCTTCTCACAAAGAGCGTATTTGTATTTCTTCATCAGAGAGTAATCACTGCATTCCTGCTGGCTCGGCCTCCATGCTGCCCCACCACCACCATCACACATTATTGAGCCATTAGCCAATGACCTCTGGCGTTTTGGGCAGTCTGGACTTTTGACAGACCAGCGGAGAGCTCAGAGGATGAGCGTGCGGACAAAAGGTGAAACAAAAGCTGTGTTCAATTAAAAGTGAGTTGACTCTTTGCTGCTGACTCTCTGGATGCCTGCCAAATCAGTGGCCTTCTAAGAAGCACTTTAGTTGACTCATTTGATGAGTGAGTTTGGTTACAGCTTTTATAACCCTGATCAAATTTGTAGTAATTGATGATGATATACTTAACATGCCTTGGTGATTGAGGGACATAAAACAACCTGTCATGTTTTTCCATGTGTCTGTGCAGCCATGTGTTTATAAAAACTGAGTTTAAATCAGGTAAAGCTACTCACAATGTACAGTACATTATATTGACGATATTACCCTGTAGGATATCTTATAAATGTGGGAATTTAATTTCCCCTAAATGATCGCAAGTTGTTGAGGTCCAGAGGCAGCAAAGCAGCCCCAAATCATGATACTCTCTCCACCATGCTTCTGTAGAAATTATATTTTCATTTTGGTGTGTGTGTACTCTCCCAAAAAACACTGCACCGCATCTGAAGTTTTCCAAAGACCACCTTGACTCTCACACAGTGCTACTGGGAAAAAGATTAGTAGGTCACAACCTGTGCTATGAGAACATTTGTACTGCAGAAAGGTAAAAACTGAATCCCAAGGCTTGTGAGTGGGCAGGGCTACCTGGTTACAGTTAGGGTAAAGTCATAAATCATGACTGGCTAAGGGTTAGGATGAAGGTTAGATTCAGATTAAGGTAAGAGGACAGAAATTTCCCAGAGAATCTCCTCTCAAGTCTTGGCGTTTAACACTAACCAACAGATGCCAAAAGGATGAATGACTTCCTGTTTGGATGATGCATGTTGAGACTCACACTCGCGTGCGTCAGCTTCTCTGCAATCCAGTCTTCTCTCTGTAGACCTTAAGCAAGAACCATGATTCAAGCATAAAGCAACAAGAGATCTCAAAGCAGCACAAAAAGCAACAATTTCAATTGACTTCCACTTCTAACTGCCAGTAAATCCCTAGATCACCTACAAGATAAACTGTAGTTATAAGTGAGTCTTGTGGTTTTCCACAGAACAAGAAAGTGAATGTATATTCTGTGGAGATTAGTGACTAAATAATCTGGGCCCTGCTTCAGCTCTGTGTTTCTGCAGGAAGCCACTAGCTGCCCTCGCTCGGATACTTGAGAAGCAGATAGAGAATGAAACTTTCCAGAACTTATCCAGAAGTTGAATAAGTTCCTGCATAAGTACGTCCTGGCGCTGTGCTTAATTATTTTGTCTCAAACTGACCAAAGTTAAACTCTTAACTTTATGATTGGAAGTGTATTTTTGTATGTGCGTGTGTGTGGTATTCCCTTGTCATCACTTGAAGAGAGGGAGAGTTGCATGCTTCTCCTGTTCTGTCAGCGTTTACTTCCCACAGGAGGGAATACAAGTGAAAGGCTGTCAAGGTGCTGATCCAATAGTTCAGGCTGATTGGAAGATTCATGATGTTTCTCATAATCGTAATGTTTGGAGGTTTGTCAAGGGAAAGTTAATAGACTCAGATATTGTATATTATTTTTTTATATTTTTATTATTATTATTATACATTTGCTTAGGAGCATAGAAGTCAGGATCAGTGCTTGGATCAGTGCTTGGATGAGCTTAATAGCTACAGTGCTAAATGCGTTAACACAACCTGTTTCTGTTGTTGTTCAAATAAACTGCACATTAACAGCGCTGCAGACTTTACAAGCGATTCAGCTGCAGGATTGAGTAATGCTGACAATGAGCAGAACCCCGTACTGTCATCACATACAAGCTGAACATACAGTAAGCAAGTATTTGAGGTCCACCATTTTGGTTTGGTTTATATATCCTGTGTTTTTGTGTTGGGGAATTGACTTGAATATTTGTTTTTTTAGTGTGAGTAACAGGGAAACAAGATAACCAAACACTAAAACCTCAACTAGGAAGTCTTAAGACCCAAATGAGACATTCCAGGGAACGTTGTTTAGCTGTGCATCCACATTTCACTGCACTGTTGCTGCCAAAAGATGTTTTGCAACAACATTGATGGATTTCCCTGACCGACGGCTGGTGTTTAGAGAGCAAAGTCATTGTGAAACAGGGACAAATTGGGAACAAAGTTGGTTGCTGTTGCGTCAATGAGGTCCATTACTGAGAACTTTACAATTTGAATTGGCACGTTCCCCATTTCTTCACATTTGTGTTAAGTTTTCATCTAACTTGTTCCCATAGTAAAAACATGCTGCCAGATATTATGAATGAACATAATAAATAATTTCATGTGGATCCAGAAATATTTTAATGCCTGTTTCTATTCCATAAACTATTTACCCTACAAACCCCATACCAAGAATAATGGAACGAATTAGTGCTTAAAAGCGCACTATATATTTATGAGGTATAAATGAGGACGCATGGCAAACTGCTTCCTGCAGTCGTTTTCAGCAGACGCCGCTCTGACTCGCACACCAGCACACCACTCATGCAGCTCAGCTGTTGCAAACACGCCTAAGGCATACTAGTCAACACAGTCTGCAGGCAGTAGAGTCAGTGAAGGCATTTTAGTCCTTCACTGAATAATCACAAAACTCGAATTGCACTCCTCTGGGACTTTAGTCAGCTCTGCGACCAAACCCCACTCTGACCCAGGTGGAAGTTGGTCATCAATAATCATAAATCCCTCGTCACTGAGGGCAATCCAGGGTGCCTGCATACGCAATGAAGAGCGTCAGACACCCATTTGCCTCATTTCCCTCTGTTTCATGAGTTTAATGGCAACAATGTGTGGCTGAGTGAGAGGAGGGGAGCTGGATTTACGTAGGTTCAGGCCCAGAGGATCAGTGTCTTAACCTCTCTGTGAGTCACTCTATAAAAAATCAGACCATGGTTGTTTTGTTTTAATGCATTATAAAAATTTTATTTTTGTTATGCGTACAACAAACATATCAACATATCAACATCAGTGGCTGATTTTAAATCCAGCTTGTGTGATGTTATAGCCAGGTGGACTGATTCTGACAGCAGAGACAGTACAGCTCCAGGATAGCTACATGTGCCAGGCATGCACACCTTCTCCTCTTACTTCTAGGCCCAGGTTCAATAACGCAGGCAATGCTTTGATACTCAGACACTGTTGCTATAAATGATAGTTAGGAGTCCTTCAAATCCTGCCAGGCATCAGTGTTGGCAGGTACAAGCAGCAACTAGCGTGCGGTATCACCACACACCTGTCTCTTTGCTCATTGACTGAAACAGGATAATGCCTGTGGTAGGTCCAAACTTGGTACGGTCTATTTTTAAGGGAAAGAGAAACTGAGGATAAGCAGAAGTAACCTGAGAGGTTTGGATTTTTGGAGATAGTGTGGCTAGGAGACAGGAGATCTACAGTATTGGTAAAGTACAACATGATGTATGCGATCTATCCTAGGTCTCAGTATAGTTGTCTTCATGCAGGTATGTGTTGGGTGTTGTGCACAGTGTATAAAATTGAAAACTTACGTGTAATTAGATTTTGGACACCATGCGCCAAAACATCAGGACCAATACAACACCTAATATGCAATGAATGTTATTTTTACAAGAAACTGATATGCGTATAATTTGTGGTTATAAAAAAACCTTCAAAATAGACATATTTTAGTTTGATTATAATTGAACCAACAATGATATAAAAAACCACGCTGGGTACAATGAGTTGAGTTGGAAGTTACACTAACACAAACATGGTTCATTTTAGCCCAGTCATTTTTAATAATGTGAGATCTATGCAAAGTATTAGAAAAGCCTTGTGATCACAGTCTTGATGGTCAGTAGGGAATAAAAAATAAATAAATAAAATTGAACTAATACAATTATATGAATTTTAAATAGTAAACTAACCCTAGGTCTCTGCGAGTGAAACATTCATCTTCAGCAGCAATATGTAGTTTAGTATGTGGTTTACTTTCATCCTTACACTAGTTATAGCTTGGCAAGCAGGAGCTCCTATTAAACTGCATTTTCCCACTTAAGCACATTTACAAGCACAGTATAATATATAAAGTATAAATACAAGTACCATATGCAAAGAAATGTGCTACCACTGCAAACGGCTACCACAAAAAAAAATGAAAGGTGAGAAATCTGTGACCCAGTTTTCCGCAATCAGGAAGGGAAGGACAAGGAACGAAGAAGCCAACGATTCGAGCAAAGCCAAGCAGCAATGCCTAAATTCCTCTGGCATGAAATAGTCCAAGTGTGTGGCTCAACATCAGTTCAGCCATGTTTGTGAGGGAGGAGGACCGCATGAGCTGGCAGGTTGAGTACACCATCACAGATCGATCACATGTAAACAGGCTCAGTACTGGGCCCCATGCAGTTGACTTTTCGAGTTTTCATGTCCTGCACGTGTCTACGTGGGTTTCCTCCGGGTGCTCCGATTTCCTCCCACATGCAGCAAGTGAGCTGGAGAATCTAAAATTTCCCGTAGGTGTGAATGTGAGTAGGAATTAAGCCCCAAAGGTTACATCTGAAAGGTTAAACTGGGTCAGCTGTGCTTGTTTTCCTAAGAAGTTTATACCATGATCTAATTTTCAAAAATATTAGTGACACAGGCTTCTCAGCGATGTGGCCTTGCTGAGGAACTGACTCAGATTCCAGTAAGTGTTTTGAAACCACCTGCTGCTGCCAGATATCCTACCTCCAGAGACAACTGTGTTAATGTGCGTGCATGTCTTTGCTCTTATCCATTCATGTTTACGTGTCACTAATGTCTGTGTAAGCTTTTCTCAATGTGTGTGTCTCAGAGCATCCAGCTCACACATTCCTCTTGGATGGAGTCAGTGCTTTGGAGGAGACCCTGCTGCCTGGACTATTGAGTGTGTCAGGACTGTGAGGGAAACAAAAGAGGAAAAGTGAGCAAAGCTGGCTTTTTGAGGAAAACCTGGTATTATGCTACACACACAGAAAAATAATGCCTCCCCCCCCGCAACACTGGATCTTGGAGGCAACTTCCTCCTGTGGTTCGCTCAGAAATCACTTTATATATCAGTCACAGGAGTTGTTTGCCTCTGACACATATACAGGTGTACACCCCCATCGAGGACCCCCAGCTGCGAACCCAGAGGACGTCTTTTGGAAGCTTCTTTCTGATTCCGGTTCTCCAACCAGCGTTGGTCTTCTTCTGATCCAGAAAGCCTCTGCCTGGGAGGCCTGATCACACAGGAGCTCAGATGTGGATATAGGAGCTGGAACCTCTATTTGCTGTGTGCTTGTGTTAATCTGCCACACTGGTCTACACATGAGTTCATAATGAACAAATCAGCTGGTTGTGCACGTCAAGGTCACCATTCATCGTTTTTATTATTTTCAGCTGACCTAGAATAATGTACATCTATCCTGAAGCCCAGCTGGTTTAATACAGTCAGACTGTTACTGAATATACTGATATTCACTTTGTTTCTGCTTTGTACCAACAAGTTAATATCTGGTTCACAAACTAGTTGCTAAATAAGCTGGTAGTAAACGGTCTGCACTTATATAGCACTTTTCTACCTTTTGGTACTCAAAGCGCTTTACACTGCTGCTGCTATGCAGCTTGACCTGATGCACCCTGGAGGGACTTGGGGTTCACTATCTTGCCCAAGGAAACTTTGACATATAATGGAAGGAGCTGGGAATCAAACCACTGATCCTATGATTGGTAGGCGACTGTTCTACCTCATGAGCCACATAGTTTCAGATGCACTCTAACCTCACCACTAGTAAAAGCCAAAGCACCATTATCATGCATCACACAACAATATTCAATTAAAGTAAAAATACACAGTACGTGTTTTCAGCCATTTACCATTCATAAGTAAATTTCTGCTTTAGCTGAGAACATGTAGTCAAAGAGCTAATTATTCACTGTCTTAGATTTCTCCTTACACACAATGACAGTCTGCAGGTACGGCTGCAATCAGGGATCCAACATAGTTTTCTCTGTGTCCCCCTAGACCTTTCCATACCTCCACAGGTATGTCATCTGGACCAACTGCCTTTCCAGTCTTCAGCGTCATAGCTGCCCTCACTCCCTCCATGTCCATTGAAATCTGCTCCCATCACCGTCCTGTCGTCCCGTCTGTACATTTTAGAAAAACTCTCTACCACTTACTCCAGAACTCCTCTTTCTGTTCCACCTGACATCCAACCTTTGGGGCATAGACACTGACAACATTCAACATAGCCCCTTTGATTTTCAACTTCAGACTCAGGATCCTGTCCTGATTAAACCTGGACTCCACAACACTATTCAAATACTCTTCCTTCAGAATTACCCCTACTCCATTTCTCTTCCTATCTACACCATGGTAGAACTGCTTAATTCAACCTCCAATACTCCTGGCCTTGCTTCCCTTCTCCTGCACACACAATATATCTACCTTCCTTCTCTCCATCATGTCTGCCAGCTCTATCCCTTTACCAGTTATTGTCTCTCTTAGAGTTCCTACTCTCACCTCCACCCTCCTGCATTTCCTACTCTCTTGCCTCTTCCTAATGCGTCTTCCTCCTCTCCTCTTCCTCAGCCTTCGGCCAACAGTAGCGGGGTTTCCTCCGGCGCCCTGTTGGCCAACAGCACCGGAGGTGGTCGCTGTTAACCCGGGCCCTGACCGATCCGGTATGGAAGTCACATTTGTTATGATCCGCATGTTTGATTTGGCAAAGATTTTACGGCGGATGCCCTATCTGACGCAGCACTCCCCATTCACCCAGGCTTGGGAGCGACACTGGGAGTACACTGCCTTTTGCCCCTCCCCCCCATGGCTGGTTACTCTGATTAATTAATTATGCACTACTTTATTATTCACTTAAAGGTACTTTAAAATCATGGCTGTGTAGCCTCTTCTTGAACCCTGCAACTTCAGCGTAATGTTGGACACTTCCAGCATTCCTGTAGAGTCAACAGTGATTTTTCAGCATTTAGTGAACTTGTGAACTCTTGTCATTTTAGGTTTGTTCTTGACATTTTCTCATCTCCTCTGCTCTACACACACACACACACACACACACACACACACACACACACACACACACACACACACACACACTTCTTCCCACTCTGGCTTCCTACCTGGCGGTTTGCTCTCCAACAACAAGCTGAACTGCCAAACCACAGCACAACAACAAATCCTCCTCCCAGGAGTGTGGGTCTTTGATCTGCATGTTGTCGCAGCTCACAGAGAACATGCAGGCAGACAGAACGCAGAGCAGGATTCTGCTTCATGTTTTTACAGCCCTGTGAGAGAGACGAGATTCTTACCACGTCAGTCTGCAGCTCAGCAGGATACAGTATACAGAGTTTCACTCTATGTGTAACAGTAAAGTTGATTTCAAGTTAGAAAAGTAGAAAATAGCACATAGACCTGACAGCATAACAGCATTATGCTATTTTACAGTGTTTAGACTTATTATCTTTATCTGCTTTTACCTACATAGAGCTTAGTAGTCACATGTTGATTTTTTTACTTCACCCTTGTGGAGGAACCATATGACCTTTGACCACAAAGCAGACACCAAATGGAGGAAGACAAATAGCATCAAATTATATATTCTGAATACTTTAAGTGCATCTTAATGGCTCTGGGCTTGAGGTTCCTATGCTTTACATTACATCACCTAATTAATGTGGTCTAAACTATGCTGCATGCTCACTAATGTGACAGCTTGACGACTGTTTTCATGTGTGAGAGCCAAGTAGCTCTGGGTGTGGCGGGTAGAACGGCTCCAGCTGAATCCATGTCCAGGATAAAGACACTTACTCGATACAGTGTCATGAAACCAACTATTTTAAGCAAATAGTTTTCTTTTGAGCGTCTAAACTCAAACCCAGCAGGAATCATGACACTCACATGGTGCATTTTCACTTTGCATGGCTACAAAAATGTTTTGTAGAACTCATCTTAAAGTTGTTTCCATTTGGATGAAAAACAGACTCCTGCTTCTTGGAAGTAAATTACCTTCTCCTCTCTTTTCCCCACCTTCTACTCCATCTACCCCCCACTACCCCCCACCACCAGTATCCTTTTACCCTGTAACCCTCTTTCTTATACTCCATGTCCTTTGACTCCCATTTTCCCCATCTGCACCCCAATGTTCTGTAAAGATTACCACCATATGTTTCAGAAAACGATCCTACAACACGTCTGGCTCCAGTACCTCTGGCTGAGATGCATGCTTGGCCTCACTGGGCTCAATAACCTTGGCAACTCCCACCAGTCCGTACTTTACTTTACTTTACATCAACATGGCACCAGGCCCACATCGCCTGAGGATCTCTGCTTTCTGTCTCCTCGCCTTATCCATCCATCCGCTTCATGATCCACAGCTCATGGCTGATTAGTCTTCCGCTATACGTTTTCACTCGACACTCCTCTCTTCATCTATACATCCTCCCCACACAATAGAAAAATCCCAAACTATACTTTTATTCCAAATGTTTTTAATTTTTTTCTCACATTGTCAACTTTTCTTCCTAAGTGCACATTAGGTAAAAGAGAGAAAACATGTGACAGACTAGGGTTACAGTAAATAAATTTGTTCTAACTATAGCCTTGACAGACGAACAAACCTGATGGACAACAATAGTAGTACAGGAATTTTCATGTGTCTGTATATGCGTTCTCCAACCTAAGTGACCTAAGGGTCATTTGACTCATAGGAGGGTCTCTTGAAATACTATGTTGTCATGGAAACAATCATAAAAGCTTTTACAGTTATGAAACTGATGAAAACAACACAATTTGGTTCCACTGAAGCAAGACAAGCAAACATTCAAAAGAACAAAACAACAGCAGTGTAGTAAGAAGATTGTTGTTCAGCTTAAAATAAGTATTCCCTTAACACTGGAGGATTTATGCTTTTATGGTTACAATGATAAACATGTAGTTTTTTAGATGAAAAACTCTGTGGCATAGATGCACAATTAAACGTCTGTCTCTTGTGGGACACGACGTGCAACAGTAAGTCAACGCATCATCATAAGTAAAAATCCTAATCAATTTCTCAATTGAAAATATTATGTAACCTACAGTGGGAGCACTACAACAACGCCAGCACGAAATTCTCCCACTTTTGGAAGAAAAGCTATTGTTGTTACAGACCATGAAAGACTAGGTTGGTAAAGTAAAAAGTATAGCAACTCTGTTGAACAATTTGTTGCCAGCTGCAACAACAAAGCATTTGAAACTCCAGACTGTTCTGATTTGAGTACATATGAAGGAGAACACTATACTGGTTTGCTATGTATGGTCAGCAAAAAACAGAATTACCTATTTTGGTATTTTAATGTGAAGGGAGATAATTGGTATGGATGTGTGTTGTTTTTTTCTCTCACAAAAACAGCATTTTACGTGGCTTAATATAGATGTAGTTTTACTTTGGAAACCCCCACCACCCACCCCCTCAAAAACCCATTTCCATTTGTTTCCATTTATGTATCCAAACACGCAAAGACTACATCTAAAATTATATTATATTTTTTTATACAAAAACTGTGGAGACTTCAAATACCTGTTTGACTTTAAAGAAAAACACACTGAAAATTTAGAACGTATGATTCAATTAAGAACAACTTTAGAACACAAAATTATGTCAAATTTAATCAGCCGAGAAGAAAAAGATCTCTTTATTTATGTTATAGAAGGACAATATTGGATTTATTCTTTCATCAAGAGTGTTAAAATAAGTGAAACATTATGAAACTGGATTACTATATGATTATTAAGAGAAACAATGTGTTGCATGGGTAGCTTTTTATATTGTGTCCCTATTCTGTTGGGCTTCTGTGCAAAGCATTATTTTATTTGACTCAAGAAAAAAGGTATAATATGTTGTGTACAGCTATTTCATTTTCTTCTTTTGGAAAATAAATCTCTACTGTCAGAAGCACCGTATGACATGTGATCTCGTGTTGAACTCTTTCAGTGGTATAAATATTTCATTCATTGTCCATCCATCCATTTATGACAGCTAGAGCTTGTACCAACATCCAACAGAGAGTTGCCAAGTAACAACCAGCATGGTTTTATTAAAATCAGACACAAGTTGAACTGGATTGCCTATTATTATATAATATTATATATATAAGAGTTGGTATCTTGGGACAACGTATTAAACAATCCTAGAGGCCTCTACCCCCACTAGAGTCACCCACTCTCCCTTCCTCCCCTACAGAAAAAAAGATTTAACCACAGCAGATTTGACCAGCATCAGAAGAACAGACATTTTTAGCAGCTCTTCCTGATCTGAGTGACTGCATGTCCGCTGAACAAAAGCAGATGGACTCAGGTGACTTGGAAACGGTGAGCTGTGAGTCTCACAGGATGAGTCGGTGATAAATGTGGTGCTCCTCACTACTTAACGGATATTGTACTTTTTGGCAAGAATGCGTTGCCATAAAGTTGTGTTGCCAATTTTGTATGTATGTGCGTGTGTGTGTGTGCTGGTTTGAATTAAAGACTTCCCGACACAATTGAAACAATAAATAGCTTCCAGCCAATAGTGTGTAACATGTTCCTGCTGTGCTTTTGACCAACACACACACACACACACACACACACACACACACACACACACACACACTGGTTTTATATTTTACAGCTGATTGCAGTTACCTCTTTTTAGTGTACAAAAAGAACAAAGACAGAAAATTGAAGGCCTTATTTAACAATAGATTCAATCTAACATCTTTCACGCTGCCTCTTACGGAATTGACACCAAGTTGTTTTTCACATCAAAGTTCACATTTTCACCAAATACTGAAAGTTGTGAAATTGAGGTCATTTTAATGAAGTGGCCCAATAACGTTGCTCTTCTTTGAGATTTTTTCCCAGATACATTAGGGGGGATTGTGGTTGATCTTTCCACATAAAATTGCAAAGTGATGGCACATCACACAGCTAGAAAACAACTAACAACAGTATAACAGAACCAAGACGAGGAGAAAAAAATCACAAATGACACAAAGGAGCTCATTTCAAAATGATGATAAATGTTAAATAGAAATGTATTTCTGGTGTATGCGCTGTAAGTGAAAAAGCTTAATGGATGATGACCAGTTATGACTGTTTTGTCTGCAGTGTAAAGACAGGCCTTGTGCAGTGTGTCTTTCATTACCAAGTTTTACAGTGTGACCTGTGCTGTCAGATCCTTTCTTATTCAGGGCTGGAGAATTTCCAGCCACCACTTTGGTCTAAACTAAAAAAATCTCCTACTCCACAATACATTTGACTAATTTACACGATCCTGTAACCCAGTATCAGTAATTAACCTTTGTCCAGGACTTTGGTTTATCACCAAATATCTGCAAAACTGATGTTTAGTGCTACACAGTAATATTTGCATGCTAACGTGCTAATCAAGGACAACGACAACTAAAGCAATCTAATGTTAACTTTTAAATCTAGAGGCATTGTCCCAAGGATAAGCTTGCCAGTAGACTTAACACAACACTAAGTTGTGTCTATGTCTACATATTCTGAATATGATAAATATTTATTAATGAACTTTACATAAACTAAAACTTAGGTTTAGAACTTGGATAAAATGTGAGATGCAAGAACAACCAGCAAGCTATGGGAAAACCTTGATTGTGAAACAAATAATATTTGTCATAACAGTATAGTTTTTATAGCAGCTTAAATGTTGGAACGAGGCAGGAAATACATCACTGTGTTATCTATAAAAACGTTAGTATATTTTCTTGGTTGTTTCATCCAGAAAAATGCGTTCTCGTAATGTTGACTCATTAGCAGTACCAGCTGCTGGTGCGTGTTTTCTACACTTGAGCTGTGAACTTCACCAGAGGCTGTGTTTTCGTTAAAGGCAAACCGAATGTTCAAAATATCCATAGTCGACTAACATTTACAGTGAGCAACTAAAGAAAACTGCAGAAAACAGCTACAGATGAAGTTAGTTGTGTGTTTGAGCTGCATGTGCATCATCTGCGGTGACAGCCTAGTTAGGGGTTTATGGCTATGAAAGAGAAATATTGCAAGTCCCTCCCTTTGGGCTTTTCCACTCACCCTTTTTCAGGAGGCCCATGTTGACAAATCAAGTTCACTATAGATAAAGCCATGCTGTTGTGAGGAAAGGTGTGTAAAGTTCTTGTTGTCCTCAGTACATTCATTGCAAAGTCTGTTGAAATCATCCTACAGTGTGTGACTGTTGTCCACAGGTTCTTTAAGGGAGGACGTCCCTCCCATGACCCAGTCATGTAGCATGCATACAGTATGTGTCATTTTGTCAAACTGCACATCATCAGCTACACTTCACATCATCAACTTTAATCAACCGCTCGCACAGAAACCCACTTCACTTCCAATCTTCTCCTTCACTAACACGCCATCAAACCCGTCCATTAGCACACTTCACTATCAGCTGCATTTATTGTGCTCACCAAAACGCTGCCCCCTATAAACTTGATGGATCAGACGGGTGGATGTGACCGGCAGCCATCATCACCTCTGTTTATTTAATCTCTGTCCTCTGCTCAGAACCTCTCTCAGTCCCTCTTTTACAGCTCTCCTTCTCTCCCAGGACTCGATCTTTGACTCTTTTAGGGAGGTCTGCACTTCTAGGAAAATCCCTCTGGAACCAGCAAAAAGACACCACAAAAACAGAAAGCATGACAGCGTATACATACACGCATGGAGATAACCGACACACATGTGTTGAAGCATGCCAGTCGTCCCAGAGGATTCAGGATGTTTTGGCTGAACAAATACGAGCTTGTTTATGTGGTGGCGGTCAGCAGTTTTAAGAGATTCAGATAAAGTTTTGTTGCTGTAAAAGTGATTTTGGTGGATGACACAAGTGAGTGTTAAACCATAGTAGACTGAAAAATCTCCAAGGTGAATGTTGGGAGTTTTTTTATGTTGCCCAAATCTAACATCCTTTACAGCGTTGCGTAACTCATTCAGAGACCATTGGTTGGAGACTTATATGGCCATATCGAGTGTTGTCCACATGGTCTCTGATCTGGGTTGCAAAAATATTGCTCAAACACTGAAGGAGCCTCTGGCCTCCCAGATTCAGAGCCCTGAAAGGACAAGCGGAGAAAACAACCAGCATCTGCCCTGAGAACGATCCCCAGTATACAAAGTGAGGAGAGAATGATCCGGGACATCTGCAACGGACATTCTGTAGAAAACAAACAAATGACAGAGGAGTGATTTGTGGCTGCAGAAGATTCCTGTAGAACAATAGCAAAGTCAACAACTTCAAGATAAGTACATAATGCACTTCCATAATACACACACACCCACACACACGGACATTTGCATAAATATTTTATATACACACTGACACACTTATATCAAGCAACAGTAAATTAGCTGAAATGTGGTTTTAATTGTGTGCGCCACTGTGGTCGGAACCAGAGAGACACTGTGGTTTATCCCCAGTGGAGTTATGTTTCTGACAGTAAACAAAGGATGTGCCACACACCCACGCAGTGACCGTCTACCTGTGTCCTCTTTCAGGACACCAAATGTGAGAAGTGCAAACAATCCTGCTTGTCTTTTAGCCTCTGGTTGATTAAAACGTTTAAACTGTCTTAAATGGGAGAGTGTTTAAAAAAAAAGACATGTCATAGAGCAGATTTGTTTCTAAGTTTGCAAATAGACATAAAAAAACTATAAAAAAATGTTTTTCCATTATCTCTTATTCAAGTTCAAAATTCAACATCAAGTCACTTTTTGCAATGTCACACGGCAGATGTTCCAACCCATAAACTATGAAGAACCACAGTAAAGTCACGCACAAAGAGGTGTATCCCAGACAACAACTTGATTTATGTGGCAGCTACAAATGTACCCCAGCCGCATATCAAGTATGATTCGCAAAACACTTTGACAGGAAAAACCCTAGGAGACATGAGATGGAAACTCTCAGTTCTCAGGGAGGAGAGAAGAGGAAGAGGATGTTGTCAGCGACCCCCGACAGTCACCTGGCACAGCCATCAAACCCGCTCACAGTACCAGGAACTATGCGATGGCCTTTATTGGTCATCCCACTGCCATGTCCCCTTTCACTATAAATAACCCTCTCTGTGAGTCTATTGTTCCTGAAAGGACCTTCTCATGCCCCACCAACATGAATGGAAGACCACACTTTCACCTCATTGACTGGCTGAGCATTTGTGTCCTGAGAGCGACAGCGTGTCTGCTCTGCAGGTGGGAACCTGGTGTTGTGTCTATGTGGAGTTCACAATAGAGGAGGGAGTGTGAGACAGGGGACACAGTCTGCTTGACAGGATGCTTTCAGTCGGGGTCAGGTGGATGATATTACAGTGTGCTGTTTACTGTACAACTGATAGCTGTCATAACATGGAGCTCTTACTGGAAACTCTTCCCCTTTTATGAAATGCATCTCCAGCCCACTACATCGCTTTCTTTCTTTATAATTGCCAAATGTATACAGTCTGCTCTTTGCTCTTTCTCAATGAAGAGTGCTGAGTTTGCAAACTGTGTTTCCCATTAGTCCCATTAGGTTTGTCCACTGTTCAGAGTAGACCGGAACATTGTAATGGCTAGAACTTATTGAACACTGAACATATATTCTCCTCTTGAACTAATTGGCTTGCTTTGTACAGCCAGCAGAACATGAGCTTTACTTATTTCTTCATGTAATTTTAATGACTTCCACCAGATGGTGTGCTGCAGCCCAAAGGTCTTGTGCACCATGCTCATTAATGGTATGAGAATAATGGTATGAAAAGTGCTATAGCGATCAACTTACCACATCATCTAGACTCACAGTATAATAAGAAACAATAGCAGTGGCACTAGCAGCTACTAATGAACATTAGTAAACAAGTCAGTGTGAGACCAGCCTTTGCTTAATTCTCACAAAGGAGACACTGATAATATCTGACTGTTGTAAAGTGCATTTTTCTCTGAAGCTGGAAGTGTTTTGTGGTGAATCTGACAACATTATGAGGAATCTAAATTACTGCCACATTTATTATAATTCCTCTAACCCACCCACTCCTCCGTCAGTCTCCCTTTTCTCTCTTTCTCTGTGAAGCTCCAAGAACTGTGACTGAACTCTGTCTCATAATCCAGCTCTGATTTGTTCAGATCCACTGCTGTTGTTGTTTGTGTTTTGTATGTGAGTGGAGTCCCGGTCCAACCAGAGTCAGGGGTCTTAGAGGTTCTTAAACACTTTCAAGAGCTCCAGTCTGTCTCCTCTTGACTTCTCACAGCATGCAGTTGGAGGCTGGCTTCGGGCTTCAGTGTTTGTGGGAATCAAAATTCTGCCAACAACCAAGGGATGTTCCACTGTCGAAGCATGTTTGTGTTGATATTATCTCAGCTTGTGTATGTGTGCATACTGTCTGAGTGTGTATAGAATGTACAGAGTTTCAGAGACAGTGTGGCTACATGTGTGTAATTTCAGGCCTAAATGATGCTCTGTATTTCTGTGTGATCGCAAGCTCATGGCTCTGGGTTTATTGTGTTTATAGCATGTGGTTCCTCTTTTCTCTATCAATCAAAGGTTTTTATACTGACAATCTTGGACTCATGAGCATATTTACCACCGCAATGAAACTGAGGAGCCTAACTCATCTCTAACACAGTCCTCTGACGGTTTTAATCTGGGTCCCTCCCTTAAACCCGTTTGGGGCTGCAATTTGTGACCATAAAACATGGTGTACTCAATAGCACTAATGATGTCATGAGAACGGTTACATCAAATGAGTCAAATCAGGAAAGTGACAAAAAGGTTTTATACTACTTTGAAATACAGCACATTAGCTCTGCCTAAATGAACAATAAAGAAACGATATCTAGCACTGATGCCAAGTCTTTCAAATGGGTACTGGGGTGCATCAAAATATTGGAGAGGTGTCACCCCTCGCAGGTTGCTAGGTTGAGGACACTCAGGATTAATAAAGTATCATTTATAATTCCTACTATTTGTAAACTGAGTTAACTTGCAGCCAAGATTAACGTTGTATAACTTACTCAAACTGACAATCCGTACTATTAGCTGTGATAAGTTACCTAACCTTAGCTGAAGTTCAAGGCTTAGCGCTAAAATTAACTTACTCGACATCCATTTTAACTTCAAATTCTTCTGGGCTCTTAGCTATCTTCATCTTTCCAAGGCTTCACCAATATTCACCTGCATTTTACTCCACCTCTGGCAAGCATGCAGAGGTGAGCGAGGACATGCAGCGTACCATGCAAGACAGACACAATGGAAACTTACAGGGATGGAAAGGCAGAATGGAGAGAAATGCAGGCTACAATGAGATATTTTATTCCTATCCTGCTGATAGGCAATAGTTTGATCAAACCTCAGTCAGATAAAGAAAAACAAGTAAGGAAACTAAACAAGGATAGAATACACAATCAAGCCACCCACACATGATAGCTTCATGTGATCCACTGTTAGTACAATACCCAAAGACACGGTGGTCTACAACACACGCAGTTACAATGTTATTTATTTAATTATAGCCAGCACTTAGTACAAACCTATGTCATAACACATAATGAATGTGACACAACTTTCACATCAGCAACGATGTTTTCATCCTGCAGCTCTTAGTTAGTCTGATCCTACAAAACAACAGGCAATGTACACAACCAAAACCAAATGTATTTCTGATTTAGACAGTAAGATGTAACTTTATGACTGGAACACTTTTGACAACCAACTGCTTTTTAGCCAGCACAGATAGAATAGCTAGCTTACGCACATCACCAGTCTAAGAGACAACATACGTGCAGTTGCACTTCAAAGTCAGAGGTCCAGTTTGTTTGCTTGTGTCCATGGCTGCAGCACGCGGTGTTTGCCTACCAATTAGTTTCATGTCTTTGTTTTCATTGTATTAAAGTGTCACTGGGCAAATTGGCACAGATGCTAAAACAGAAGTCAACTGATCCACTGATATTAACGATACAATATAAAGAAGTAAATTATAGCAACTTTACCTTGTAATTATTTTATGGGATTAAAAAGGCCCCTCATCCTGTGTATTTAATATTTGATGCAATTTTGAGTGCAAAACCTGACAGTAGAAATTCTGTCAGGTTTTGCTTGGTAACATGAGCTGACACTGACCAAAGCTACTTGTGCGCTTGTGAAATCTGCAAGATGAGAACTAGATGGAGCAAACCTGTGGGTGAATGTTCCTGCACGTCATATTTCAGGACAGTGTGTTACGTATTATGAGTTAATGAAAGCAGTCACAAAAGGTGTTGGACTCAGTCATAATAATGTTCAGTCTAAATCACTCTGAAAATAGTGACTCTCACTGATCAGGGACTCAGTGCTAGACTCATATCCTGTCTGATTCCAGTTCATGAATGAATGAACGTCCAGCAAGACTGAGGTATGAGCAAGATTACGTTCATACTATATTTAATTTATAAGTCCAATAGCTGTTATCAGTTGGGTAAATATAAAACATGTGCGTTTCATTTCCTAGAACAGAGGAAGCAGGAAGCTAGACACAGGAAGAGAGCATGACTTCATTCTGCTACATGTACTAGATCCAAAAGCTAAAAGTGTATATTTGCTGTGAAGAAAATAACATGTACCTAACTCAAAGAGTAGAAATGGGACTAAGGACAAGTTCTGTAAAGCAAAATGAAATCTAGACCTGAAAGTAAAACCAAAACCTTTGCTGTTTAATCTAGTAGTTTGAATGTCTTTTGCTGGAACTTGAATTTGAATTTAAATTTACTGTGTAAACAGGAAATGTACCCAGTCCAGACCCATCTGCCCAGCCCTGTTACAAAATACCTGCATTTAAATTAATTCTTATAATTATTAGAAGCTGAAATAAATTCAGATCCTCCAGTTCCTTCTATCCATCTACATATTCTTGTTCACCCAAAGTGTGAAATAAATTCTCAAAACTCTACCATGTATGAAGTTCTGTTAGTTTAAGGGGGTAACCACACCCCACATCGTTCTCTCTGTATACTTTTCCTGTGGAAATGGGATCATTTAGTAAGAGGGGAGATAAGCTGAGTGGACCGGGTGAGTGAAGGGTGTTCTGACGCACACAGAGAGCTCCTCTTCCTGAGGGCGCCCCTGCACTCAGTGAGAGGTAGGGTCACAGGTCAAACTGAGTTATTCTTTTCACTTATCCTGCTGTCTGTCTGTGTTGACTTTCTTTCCTTCTGTCACTGACAACATCTACCTACAGTATCAGTAATGACATTTTTTAATGATTGGATGCCAGTAGATGTACCACGCACTCACTATCACTCACAATGATGCCCTGTTCAGGTTGTACGATTTCAGCCCCCTTGACTCTCTGAATGTTTCTCCCCCTCCTACATATCCACTCTTCATCACTCATCTCACCTCCCCACTCCAGTTGCCATACCAGATGCAATTTTCCTCTGTGACTCAAGAGTAATTTCATCATAAATAATAAAGAGCAAAGTGGAATTTTCCCTCTCCCATTGTGGTCATGGACATGAAATGGGAGGAAGGGAGTGAACTTTGACATTTTGCACAGTGAACCTCTACAGGTAATTAAAAAACATAACAAGGGGGAGTGCTGACACATCATAGGATTTGATAAATTCATGAGATTTTGAGAGGTTGATGACTTCACCTCGACTTGAGTATCGCAGCTCTTTATTATCTGACATATTCAGCTACACGCACGTACATCAGCACCTCCAAGTAATAACTGAAAATTTAGGGAAATACTGTATATATACTGTCTTCTTACTTAATTTTTAGAAAATTAAATGAGAAGATTGATACTGTATGTATAACTGCACATAAAACAACAAGTTGTTTAGGAAGAAAAACAGCTAAGATTGCAATTTCTTTCTCCTAAAAAAGGATGTTTCAATATAACTAAACTGCAATCCCAAATGCGTTTTTGAGGGGAACATACAGTTACAACCTGATTATGCTTTATATTAACATAATGCTTGGGCAGCATGGTGGCGTAGCGGTTAGCACCTCACAACTTGAGGACTGTGGGTTTGAATCCACCGGTCAGCCATCTCTCTGTTGCAGCTACTCTGGATTCCTCCAGATTCCTTAAGGTAAATTAGTTAAGGTTACACATGATACCTAAGGGTATCATGTGTAACGGGTAAGGAGGTACAGTATATACGTAACTCTATGTGTGTAATCTATATTAAACAGAATAGTATAACATGTTAATTGGTGAGTTTTAAAAGTGCTTGTAGGATAAGATAATAAAACTTGTACATATTAAATGACATTCTGTCTTGCCTTGCCACTGCCATTTGGAGTGTGTAATGTATGTCCTTGCTGACATATGTTTGATGTTTTAGTTTATATAGTGCATGTTTCAATAACCTCATTCGCGAGGGGATGTGTCCAGTTACCAGGCTTCATTTCCACAGAGTGATGGGCCTGTGGGGAACTCTTCCATCTAAAATATACACACAGAGAGCAGTTTTCTTGGACATATAGACCTAAATATGGACGCTGGGTGGGTGCACAAATCAGTACACGTGGACTGATACATCATATCATCTGTTTATCAGTGAGTGTGTGTCAATTTTGAGCCTGATCTGTAGCTCTGTGGATTGAATCATGTGTTCTCATACACAGCATGCCAGTCTCATTCTTTCGCTGCCACTGATGCCCAACCGTCTGTATGAAATTTCTCTCACTACTTCTCCTTGTCTTTCCTTCCCTTTTCCATCTCCCCCCTCTCTTTTTTCACGCAGGAATGTGTGATATGTGGATCAGCAGACAGGGTGTGTAATGTTCCTGCTGAGCTCCGGATAGAAGGCCAGACGAGGGAGAGGTGGTAAAAAACAACTCCTGCTGCCATCTCCACTCACGCATCCTTCATCACCTCTCCCCCTGATCCAACGACAATCAAACACCTAACCTACTTTTATAGCCTTTCACCTCCATGTCATCAAATTCTTATGCACATATCTGGCAGGGATCATGAAACACTATACCTGATCATATTGGTACTCCGTCCTGAAAATTGCAACTGACTATAAATAACCCCCCGAGATGCCGAGCTAACATTGGGGAATGTGTTCTACTGCTTGTACTCTATTTCTTCCCAGAAGTCAATTTAAAATTGAGAAATGATGTGTTTCTGATTCATATGAAGATAACAAATGACATTCATTTGGTTCGGTTCCCATTAGGGTTGTTTATCGCAGAACAGAAAGTGGATTGTTGATCTTTTTAGAAGAAGGCAAGAGGAGGGCATCGCTGTGCAGCAAGTGAAAGCAGTACTCGTATTGTGCAATCCTTGCAATCCCACACTGGGAAAGGGAAACTAAATGAAGAGCATGATTTAAAGAGAAAGAAACAACTGCACAGTCTGGCAGCAGTATAGGTAAAGAAATGAGTGTGCTGCAGAGTGGCACGTTTCTAATAAATTACCTCTGAACTCAAAATCACACCTCACATGTTTTATATGTAGATGGTTTATCATGTTGTTCGATATGTGTGTGGTGGTGGAGCTCATAGACCCAGCAGGAGTTAAAGGCTTATAGAATTTTATGTATGCTTTTATCTCCACAACCATTTTTTTTGACAAACACAATTTAAAGGAGAACAGGACATGTATTATGTTATCTGTTTAACAGTGACCTCTGACCCAAAGCTCACACAGATTAAGGGGTTAATGGTAACAAATGGCCATGCAAACAAAGCAAGCTTTGACAGTGAGCTGACCACAGCTCATCGCAAGCACTTTCCTTATCTCCAAGTCCCCGATGTTATCTCCAACCATAAACCACAGAAATGATTTTGGTCATGATAACTCATACTGAATCATGGTCCTGAGGTTTCTCTTAAAAGTTAATCAGATAAGCATTTGATTAAACCAAACTCAGTTTGGAGACATTTAAACATCTCCACCGATCCAAAAAAACAGCTAAGCACAGCAACAAGCCACTGTCATCACCCAGCCATCATGAAACTCTCTTGGCTCCTGTAACGGCAGGAATCATGCAGGTGGAATATGGAGGGCGCTCAAACAGACTTAGCAGATGGCATTAACAGTCTGAATTAAAAAAATGTAGCCATAAAATGATAACTGTGTCCTAGACTCAGACATCTTAGAAGGCTGTAGCACGCCATGGTATAGCTGTTTAGCAAATTTGGATTCTAATTGATTCCACAGAGTTTTTCTGGTAGTGTGATACTCTTCAGCAAAGACAAGGTCAGGAGAGGGACGCAGCTCCTTCATCACAATACTTACACATGAAATACACAGCAGGCTTATTGGATGTAATGTTACAGTAGCTAATGTGTGATTGTGGCCTCTATGTGTGTTCTGTGTTTAGGACACAGTTTTTTGCATTTGTCATCAGAAAGGATAGTGGAAAAAGTAATAGTACTTTTAATAGTACTTTTTTATACTTTATTTTACTGACCTCTATGGAATACATAATAATGTACATTGTAAAAATCACAGAATCATTGATCATCATAAATCTGATGAAAACATTTCTGTCTATTTTTTAATCCTAAAAATCATACGTGGCAGTATAAACTTGGTTTGGGGAGTCTGACGTTACACAGCAGTTATTTTTCACTTTCAGATTGACTACAGCAAAGAGTATCAGAGGGTTATTCCCCAAGTGCAGACATCCTGAAGTTCATCCAATATTTACCAGTCATTCAATTGGAATTCCGCTCTTGCAAACACATTTCCCTGTCTGCTGCACTCCTCCTCGTATCTGCTTAATTTCCTGTTTTGAAATGCAATGATGGACTAAAAGTTTACAACAGGTGGCGTAATGACGTTTATTGGAAAGCAAATACTGTGAGTATGGACAGCAGGTTGAAGGTGTTAATAGTTAATAAAAGTATGCTCGAAAATTACAGTTGCTCTCAGTTCTTCTGGATCATCAGACATAAACACATTAGTTTTGCAAGTGTATTCTTTTGTGTTTGCTTTTTTACAGTCACAAAGTTCGTCCAGAAAGCTGAACAAAACTCTCTTCTCCTGAGTTTTCTGGTTTTACTTTACCTCCTGACGCTACTTTACCACAGTATGACCAGGACAGTACCTTTGTTGTGGCAGTTCATCTCGAGGTATTCATCAGCCTGTCTGGTCTTCATTAGGATGCACTCGCTTTGGCCTGTACTCGTCATTGTATTGTTGTGTTCTAATCTAGCGTGGCTTCGAGTAAATTGGGAATAGCTGACATCTGTATGAGTCTGTGTATGTTGGACCCCAACCAGAAACCGTTCTCTACCCTCTGACCTGCATCAGCTCTCAGAGGAACCTGAAGAGAATACATCTCTTCACCATTAACAACAACAGGCACTTCTCTAAAACCAAAGGCCCACATGTCTTTCTCCCTTCTCATTTATTCTTTCTCTACCGCCCTCTAAACTCCTAGTGAGAGGGCACCTGAGTTAAATTTCAGTGTTGGGAAAGCATGTTTGTGCCAGATTCAGTTTGACACTGAGCTTGCCTTGCGTGCTTAAAGTGCAGCGAGGGGAGGGTGTGTGAAAATTACAGTGAAAACTTCACATAATACAAAAAGGCATATCGTAAGCGATGCCAGAGAAATACAGAGGGGTGAACACAAACATGGTTTTCCCAGGCTCTGAGTCCTCGAAGGAACAATGTCCACTGGTCTCCATCATACACACATGCATGCACACACTGCACTCCACACACAGAGAAACAAACACATGCACACACTGATAGCACAATAGGAACAAGTAAAACAAACATGTTTGATACTGAATTATCACTTGTGGAAACAGAGACTGTAGGTTCGTGTCTGGAATAAGTGATTTTGCATCCTGCTGGGTGAAAGATGAGAAATGCTCTTGTGTCTTTTCTTGAGTGTATATATCAACAGAAACGTATAAGTAAGCTCTTAATGTAATAACTACAAGATCACACCACTGATGCACTTGGAAACTCAGTGAACCAGTCTTACACAACAGCTTCACGCAGTTAAGAGGAATTTTCACTGACAGCCCTTCCTGGTAGAAGAAGGCCATAAACAGAAGGATTACCAGACCCAATTAAGAGTAAACCTCAGTCTCTCTCCGCACATTCTCCAGCTGTGGGTTCTTGTGTCAGTCATGGATGGATACACAAATGAAGAGTTCCAAGACACTATCCACTGTGTGAAAAACATGTTTATCACACCACAGAAATGTGCAGTTATATCCTTTTCTCATGTTGTAGTTCAGTTTTGGTTTTAGGTCATAAAAGTTGTCAGTCATCTCTTTAGATAAGGTTTATAATATGTCACTTTTGAAGTTAGTTATGCAGATTAGTACAGTGTGTGTGGGCTTCAGACCAGGTAATCACCCAGTGTGCCTGGACGAAGAGTGTAATGAGCTCATGACATAATGTTGTGTTTGTCAGGTAAGCAGCCAGATGTGTGATGATAAGCTGGGCTGTGTGCAGCGAGGGGACCACTTCTAATAGCAATCTAATCGTAATGATATAAAAAAAACAACTATTTAAACCTTCAGCCCAAGTTCATGATAGAAATGTAGGCATAAAATAGTATTGAATGTTAATTTCTAGATGTAAAAAAAAAGTCATGTTAATAATTATTTGTTTGGTTTTTCATTATCAATTTAGTGAAATTTAATTTTATCATGACAACCTTTTTACTTTTAACAAATATTTTACTGACAATTAGCTGTGAGTATATTAAATATTTACTGGTTTTAGCAACTGATAAATTAATTCTGGGCTTTCTTCATCCTGCAGAAAGGGTCTGCAAATAAATGTGGTTTTAATAAATGTAATGTACAGTATATTTAACTATGTACTATACAATTTGTTCAGTCGAGTAGTGTCGAGAAGTGTTGTGCAAATGTGCGCTTTGATTTTTCATGTTCTTCACTATTAAAAATGTTGTGTACTGTATTAATGGTTCATTTACAAAATTTTACTCTCACATACCAACAAAGTCTCTCTGCAAACAGTTAACATGACCCAAAGATTTTGTAGAGATATTTGAAAAATAAAAATTAATGATCACTTTTCTTGCTTCTTTACAACATACGAGGACATGTCTTTGTACCGTGTGAATGAAAGAATGTTCTGCCACAGGCAACAGGAAAAAACAGTGATGAAAAATATGATAAAAAGAGATTTTAAATGAAGTTCCTTCATGCAGTAAATATTTCCCTCACACTGTCTCACTCACTGATTTATTTTACACTTTAAATATTTCCAGAGGTTCAGTGTAACTGTCTAGAGAGGAATTCTGTTCAGACAATCTGTTGCTATCTTGTTTTATGACAGCTATAACAAAAAACAGTGACACTGAAATGTGTGTAAATCACTGTGAGCCAAGGGACTCAGCAGGCTTACTGCAGATCACATTCATATTTCACATGCAGCGGCCATCCTGTATAAATGGTGCTTCTGTCAGTGTTAAATATAAAATTATTCAAACACACAGTGTCTCTCCTGGGAACTCGGTCCACGTTCTACCTGAGTTTAAGGCCTCTCGGAGTCAGTGGTATATTTTGCAGGTCTATGTCTCTCCATCCGTCTATCTGCCTCTGCTTCTCTCCTTTTTGGTAGGAGACACTGAAACTCTGGTTCGGTTCTCTCTGTGTGTGTGTGTGTGTGTGTGTGTGTGTGTGTGTGTGTGTGTGAATGAAGGATTGTAGGTTTGTGACCACAGCTGCTGCCAGCTGGGATAGAAACAGGACGTTACCCAGCTGGATTCAAGCCCTTACCTGGACACACACTCTGAAACTTTCCCATGTCAGCATCAACATAAACTCTGGGACCCCTGGAACTGGATATACCCTAACTCTGTGACTTCAGGGCCCAATTTATTCTTCATTTCCACCACTGCTTAAACTATTTTTTTATTTTGTAGAAGAGCCTCTGAACAAACAAATGTGTATATCACATTGCATACAATGTAATTAGAAAGATTAGAAAGAGTTGACATGGACATGGACAATTTGCTCATGGATATACAAATAAAGACTCAACTAGGAAGGTTTCAGCTTCATCTTTCCGTAATGATGTCCATGTATGTATGTGCCTGGTGAAGTCATAGGGGTCATCTTGAGAGGTTTGAAGGGTTTAATGAAAGATATTTTTTTGTGGCATAATTGGAAATGTAGCATCCAATGCCCGAAACTACAGACTAAAAGTCATAATTTCTCAGCCTCTGCTGCTTTAATTTTATCAATCCTGTCTCATGCATCCTTATGTTAATTACAGTCATAAATTGTTGGATGCCTCTTTAAGTTCTCATTGTGTATCCAACGTAGCCGAATAAGCTTGGTGAGAAGGCGAATGATGATTCTGATGTCTCTGATTGAATTACAGCTGTGATCTCTTATAGTTAATCTCAGTTTTAATTTTGGTGCCATTGCTTTTGGGTTTTGGCACCTACATTCTGGACATGTTGTGTTGTGACTGCAAGATAGTCGATCTTAAATAACTACAGAAAATTGTCTATCTAAGGATCTTGAGGACACAAACACAAAGAGAGACACACAAACATACAAACTGACAGTCAGATAATAGACAGATACCGCAGAGGGGGGAGCTGGGTCACAGCAGGACGCCGAGACAGACAGATCGCCCCGGCCAGATACACACTGCCCTTTTTGTGTCCTCGTCTGCAGCAGGAACAGCCATAAACAATTTTTTACCTTTCATCCTGCAGATCTCTGTACTACCTGTTAACCCCTGACCTCTAACACATGATCTCCTGCATCCTGCCCTTTAACCCCTCACCCCTGGAGGTCATGGTCAGTGTCCTGCTATTTATCGCTGACCATCTTCGCTCTATTTCTATTTTTTCTATTTGTAAGAAACAGCTTTGTTTGTGAGTCAGTTTAAAGTAAAACAAATCCCATGTCTTTCTTCTTGCTAAATCTCATCAGCCATTTGGGACTGCCTGGAAATGAGCAACACAATGCAACGAGAATACCAAGGGTTGAGAGAAGAGCTGGCTTGTTGTTGATGCAGCTCTTACGCCTGTAATCTCATCTCAGATTGAAACCAGATGCTGGAAAGATGTGAAGTGGGAGACAGGAGGAAGAGGAGTTAAAGCAGCTGAGTAGAAGATAGAGCAGGGAAATAACAATGTGTAACCCCTGATTGCCCTCTCGAATACCATTCACGTCTCTCTCTGACGAGAAACAATACTCTCGATGGCCCTCATCCACTAATATCTTTTTCTTATACTTGTTCTTAAGAGTAGTCTTGAGAATAGTCTACATTAGATTCATGAAATGTTCTTAAACTGCACATTTACTTGTACCTTTATTGTCACATTGATAAATCTCATTGTTCCAAGTTGTTCCTCTTTAGCATACGTAAACAGATATATCTGAGCTGAGTCAGTCTGCTGTCCAGTGCCAGGAGTGGGTCAGGACTTACATCCTCTTGTGGTGGTGTCTGAGCGCATGATTATGTCCTGTGGTGTGAATCAAAGTGTTTATTGAGGGTTTATTGATGTCAAAAGACCATAATGCTTTGTAAAATAATGTAGTAAATGATTAATTTAAGAAAATCACGCTAAAATATGCTCAATGATGCTGAATTAAATCTTATAATATTGAAAATGCAATAATCAGTGTTTAGTACAAACATGTCAGCACTGTTGAACAAATCTAAAATACGAAATAATTATTGATTGAGACTCAATGTTCCCAAGAAAACAAAAAGAGGTGATACCATATCTCCATCAGTTTACCTCATGTCTTTCCTTTGTTTCCTTTTCCTGTTTTATTCTTCCCTCTGCTTTCTTCTCACCGTTGTTTCAGTGATGAGAAGAGGTTTTTCAGCAAAGAAATAACAAAGAAGAGTCTGATGAATCATAACTATACTAATAAATACTGATAAAGAGTGAGGCATTTTATCATGGGACATTAGTACAAGTTTACATGAAGTGTACTGAGTGTTGGTGTTCCAGTAATTGGGATAAGTTGACAAGACTTAAAACTGAATATTACTGTATCGTTTCTTTCCTCAGTTAAAAGCTCCACAACACAAGTCCAGACATATCTCAGCGATATTGTTTTAATCGTCATCATTACACATGAGGCAACTCATGACACAATTCATGCTACGTTTGACTGTGAACTTGGAAATTCTGACTTCTCTGTTCAAATGCAATGCGCCATCATTCAGATATTTAGATGTGTTATGCAGTAGCAGAAAAGAACCTTGAGTTGCTAGCTTCAAGCAGATTGCAGAGGTCTGGTAAGTTCATTTGTTTCTAACTCCACTAACCCCAAATTCGTCTTCAGGAGTCTTCGTCCCCAGGCTTTATCCAGCGTATTTCATAGGTGGTACACCATAAGACTTTAATATGTAAAAATTGGTGGAATTTCCCTTTACATGTGTTACTAATGAGCAAATGAGGAGCAGCTGTGCCATCAGGCGATGGGCAGATCACTGAGGGTAATTAGTGGGCAGGTATGGCACGAGTGGGTCGGAAGATAACACAATGCCCGAAGAAGGAGAGGGAGAGAGAGGCTGAGGAACACAAGGGAGAGAGAGAGAGAGAGAGAGAGAGAGAGAGAGAGACACGCTATTGTTAAGGCACAAACAGAACAATTAACAACATCCTGTTTATCACAGAAAGAAATAGTCTGGTTTTAGTTTTGAAAAGCCACTTGTGCTAAGCATGATATTTTCAGTAAGTGTGGTCTCATTTGTTTACAATAATTACCACTATATAAACGTGCAAATCAAAATGATGAAAACGCCTTTTAAAACATGCAGATAACAAAAGCCAGTGTTTAGTAAGCATGTCTTCTCAAATAGCTAATGAGATACTTGTCCCAACATCTCAGCAGTTGTGTAGTCAGAGCACAGCTGTTCTTTCTCCTTAAGGAACGAAGCCGTTCAGCGTGTGACGGCAATAAAGACATCACTAACATTGTCTCTCAGAGAAGCCACAAAACATGCATTGACAGTTATTGTTCACACTCAAAGGAGACATTATAATGTTGCCCTCCAGGCCTCACAATCACAACAAACAAGCATCTGGCTGTGAGCAGTTCACAGCACTTTTCTTTAGCTCAGTTAAATTCCGTAGGAGGTTGACTGTCCAGTGAAAGTGGTCTCTGTCTATTCTCTAAATGTTTGACTCACTTCCTTTCACTATGTGTAGTTTCTTCACACACTGGGGGGTAAACCAAGGTGTCCAGTAAAGACTCAGGGATGAAAGGGTTGAGGTTTGTGTCAATTCCTGCAACTGAAATGTGCAAGCTCCAGTTAGATAGTTTTACGACTGGGTCATCTCAGACTGGAGGAAAACACACACACACACACACACACACACACACACACACACACACACACACACACACACACACACACACACACA
>JAUYWH010000020.1:6468952-6542535 GCA_034779795.1 Ctenopoma multispine
ATCTATCTATCTATCTATCTATCTATCTATCTATCTATCTATCTATCTATCTATCTATCTATCTATCTATCTATCCTCAGTGTTAGTGATGTTTCATGGACTCCACAGTACTGGAATTGCTCAGCCTGCCAGCTAGGTGCACATGAGGGGCAGCTGTACAAATGCTTTATGTCAGGGACAATTCGAGCCCCACTGAGAACACTGCAGCACAGATAAATAAGTTTGAATCGTGTGTGTGCGGAGCTTTGCCACAAAAATGTCTCACCACTCTCCAGAGAGATTTGAGGTCAGCCGGGATGGAGACTCTCATACTGTACATGCACAGTTGCGCTTGATACAAATACTATACATATTGTAGTGTTGAAGCATCAGTACATGATGGATAAGCTTCAGACGATTTGCGAAATGTTAATTACATTTCCTGGTTTGATGCAACACATGCCTGAACTTATGAAACCTTGCACTCTCCTCCATCACACTCAGCCTCCTGCAGAGAAAGACAAACTGATACCAGAGCTGAATCATACAATTTACAATCAATAATTCCTACTTTACTGTATCTGGTCAAATTACATTATTTGACCTGTGAATTCACGGCTTCCAGTAAATTCCTGTGAGTCAACATCACAGCTTTACGACCATGATGAATGGGCCAAATGTCTGGAGTGGGTATTCAGCTCATTGTCAGCGATGCAGATACATGGTCCCTGAGTGCTGAGCTCACAGTTGGCTCTCTGCAGGATGACACAATACATACACAAATGTTGTGTATGATTTACTGGTCATCCCCTCACATGGATTTGAGTAAACCAGGCTGCAGGCTCTGACTGCACTGAGCTGAATTCTGATTCCTCATAATCACCATGTGGTTCTGCACTGTGGGAGAATGTGTGTGGTGATTGTTTTGTTTGTGTATGTGCATGTGGAAGCAAGATGTTGATATGGGTTTAAGTGTGGTGTTGCGTGAGCAGGTGAACTTTGGCTACATGACAGATTTTCCTCTGGCAACTTTGAATATAAACAAAGGAGGGATAGAGATGCTGGCCTAACTCAGATTTGTGTTGTGTGACTCCATCACTGGAGATGACAGGTGTGTCTTTGTATGTGTGCGTTTGCATTTTTAAAAGTCAACAAGTCAGTTGTTCTTCCCCTTTTAGACTTTCTTTATTAAAAATGATGTTGGGTAAAATGACCTGTGTTTAAGTACCATGGATGGATGTTGTATGGAGTTTTTTACATCTATAAAAATCCACGTCTAGTAAAAAGTTCAGAGAAACAAAATCCCTGTGCTTCTTTTTTGACCTACTCCATATGGGCCGTGAGGGACCTGAAGTGGGGGTGTCTTTTCCATACAAAAGGAGTTAAACTGCAATGTAGAAAGATTTCATATTGCTCCTTCTGAAAAGAAGAAGATTTAAGTTAATGAATAAACACAAAGCCTTCTGCGGAAAGCCTCACACAGTGTGAGAGTTAGTAAACAGGACTTAATTTGAAGGACAGGTGGAGGAAAAGTCCAGATCAGACGGAAACAGACAGCGAATGAGTAGGTGAACACAGGGGCCATTTATGCGAAGATGACATAATCACCTGTTGCCCCCATGCACAACCAACATCTGCAAAGTTTATTAACTTTCTATCCATCACTCTGTGCGTCCTTCTTTTCCATCCAACTTGCCACTTGTGCACAGACACTATGTCACACAGGAATAATACTGTTATGTATGAAGAGGGCAATTAATTTTTATATTCATGAAGTAGTTTCATTTCAGAGACTTAGGAGCTAAATATCTTAAAAGCTGCTTTACATTTGCTAAACTCAATAGCTATTAAACTTTCAGAGCGAGTACAGTAAGCAGCTTTGCTTCTTCATCAGAACTTAAAACTTTAAAGCCACTCCGTAACAGTTTTGAATATTTTTTTTCTTACTACAAATATGCTTTAAAACTAAACGTGGAGAGGAGAGATGCTCGCCCTTCTAACCACAGAATTTAAATCATCTTTACTTGATTTGTAAATTTTGAAGCATTCTCATTGTTCGAGTGTATTGATTTTGCCCAAGTTAGTTTGGCAACTCAACAAACTAGTTGCTGATATACAGCATTGCTGCCTGGAAAAGGTGGAACATCAGCTGACTGACAGACCCTTCAATACAACATCGCTAGTATTTTTCATTACACCTACTGCACAACATATTCCACACATTTAAAAGTGGAGCTCAGGAAATAGGTTAATATCTTGATCCTGTCTATCACAATTAACATAAAAATTGTGTCTAACTCTATTTTACGCTCACTGGATTGAGGTTTCATTCAAATAGAAAAGGACTAAAATATCATCCCGACTGAAACAAAGGCATTATGTTCACATGCAGGATCATCGTCATAAAAACACAACATTAATCCTAAATATTAATCCTCCTGCTGCCTACATTTGCCTGGCAGAATCATCTAACACCCCACCTCGCTGTCATACTCACTGATACCCATATAATTAATAATCGGTTTCTAAAAAACTGGGTTAATGCTGAACTGTTTGTTCACTTGAAATCTCCTCTCTGTAATTGACTTGTTTCTTCACTAAGGCTTTAGCACACACAACAGTGCAGAGTATGCACACCTGTAAATGATAAAGTGGATAAGTTGTGTTATTCTTAATCTCTTTCACTCTTTCAGAAGTTGACTGCTGGAAGTACAGACGACCCCTGCCTAGCCTGCTCTCTGCTGGCTCTCCTCAGGCCAGCCCCCTGTGTTTCCGTAAAAATGTCCAGAGAGCTCCAGGCCTCCTGATGACTCTCCTGGAGGTGCCTCCCTCACCCCAACCCAGCTCCATGTTATACACACATTCACTTTCCAGCCAAACCAGAGCCACCTACAGTAGCACTCTTGTTAATGCACTGATGCTTTTTACATCATGTGTGCCACTGGGCCATTTCACTCGGGGCTTTTTGGCTACAACTACTACAGAACAAGAAAAGAAGTTTGTTAGTTTGCCATGTTTTGAATCGCCAGCTGCGAGTCACTGTAACCACTTTTACACACAGTGATTCAGGACTTCTGTGTAGAACAAACTAAAAATGCTCTTTCACACATGCAAAATGTGATTACTACCTGTATGTTCTTTCAAAGTTAGTGTGATATTAAGCCATGTCTATAGTCATTCAGCATATGGCATGTGGATGCATGTGTTATCAATCTGTCAGGCTTCTCTCAGCAGGAAAGGTTTTCTACAGCAATTACACTGGAATCTCTAACAAAGTTCGGTAGAGCAGAACAGGGTTAACTTGCTGCTGACACTTACCAGCTGTCAAATGGCATTTTCCATATTCACGTGCAACAATATTTAGTCTAAATAGCTATGCTACACAATTATATTTCATTATCTTTTTTTTTGTATTCCTAATTGTAAATTTTGCATCACTGGTATGTGGTAAAACAATTTAAACAGTCTTGTTTTTAAAATGACCACTATGCATTTTAGAGTTTATTTAGTGAGGTTTTGTGAGGCCTTTATAAGACCAAGTGTGGTGGGATTTCTCGACCCACAGGGGAGGATGTAGTCTATCCAAATTGTGTTAAAATGTCAACATCACCAACATAGGAATGACAAGGTTTTCACATGCCAACAGAGAATTTGTGCTTAGTGTTGTGCACACTAAGCTCAAGGTGACATGTACAGTAACACGATAAATGAGAATAAACAGTGCGTGAATGTATTGTCCACTACATGACGATGAGGGACACACACCACACACACTGCGAGAGAGTTGCAGTACTATGTAGTTCCTTGGCCTCCTTGTGACGGTCCGATGCCAGCTCTGCTCTGCTGCTGCTGCTGCCCCAGCAGCAGGCCCTTCACTATTACAGCCGTGCATGGTTGACCCCAGATCTACCAGCTGTTCACAGGCACCGTAAATCTCAATTTGGTGCTGTTCTTTAGGTATAGCTGACCTCGGACCAGCTGTAGTGTCACTGTCAATAAAAGACTGTACTTTACAGGACACTGAGGGGAGACATGCATGCCAGTGTAATGATAACATCAGTCAAGTCACCGTCTTAAATGGTGACCTTTTCACTCCTTAGCTTACATAGCACGTTATTAACTGCTGGATGGCCTTCTTTTAGTTTCTTTTTTTTCTTTCTTTGTCTCTTTCTGTCTAATTCTTTTGTTTTAAATCATATAATATATGATATAAAGAGTAATAAGACTACTCAAAAAAGACATTAGCTCCTTGCTGGTCTGTGTCACAGATCTGCTTAGAACTGTAGATTTTGTAGATTATACGTTAAATGCCATTATGTGGGCAAGCAATGGTGTGCTCTGCATGATTACAGTGTAGCTTTTGGATTAAACACTGTATTTTTAAGGAAGCCGATAAACATTTGAGACGACAGACAGTGTCATTCAGACTTTTCTCTCCTTGGCTGAAACACACTGTGGTGAAGAAAATTACACTTTTTGTTTAGGTCAGAATCACAAACTGTGATGGCAGCTCTGCTTTTTTTGGTAATAGAGTCACACACACAAACACACACAAATGATGTCGCCAGTTTCTTTGGTCTAGTGTGTGCCAAACTGTGAAATCAGACACAAACCTCTGAGATTTAAGCCGTCATGTCTAACACCATGGTAAAACCACTGCATAAAGTCGAAATAAGTCACAATATTTTTTGTATGACTTCTGTATTAATTCAACTATTTCATGAAAGTGGGAGAACTCAAATCCTTCCCTGGCAATATGTACCTTTAGTACTTTAAATTTCTAATCAGGTACTGTGTTTGTGTAAATCTTGTCTCTTAGGTAGTTTTCATATTTTACTGTGCACATGAAACTAATGCAAAATTTCCAGGACTTCCAGGAATTACAATAAAATTCCATCCATTGAGCCACACAAACATCATTGAACAGTCAGGGAAAACCAGAGTCATGTTCATAATGAGCTTTTTATTTAAAAGCACATGTATTAGAGCTAAGTACATTTAGCAGAAAAAACAGCATCACTACTATTTCTTTTGTACAAAAAAAAGACAATACAAAAATACTAATATTGAATTTTAATACAGTTGTGGGAGTAGTTTTTTTATTTTGAATGCATATTACAAACATAATATAACTATAACAATCTACAATAGTTTAGTTATCTAGATACAAAAATTTGTCAATCGATGCTTTTTAAGCATCATTTTGTAAAGAAACACAGGTCTGTAATCATAGTGGATATATCTAAACATGTTAAACAGATGTCTTAATGTTAGTGATCTATACATTATTTATATATTTATAAAAAGAGAGTGAAAACGGCTTAGTGAAATGATAGGACGGACGGTGAGAAAGATGTGCAGCATGGCGGAGTGTGTCGTTGTTGGAGGATATCTGAGTAGGCTGTAAATAAAAGGACTTTTGTTTCTGGTTCTGTACAAATGTTAACGATGATACAGGACAGGTTATAAACATACATGGTTAAAGATGCTTCTTAGCAGAGAATAAAAATAATAAATCCACAGTTTTTATAACGTTCACCTGCTTTTTGCTCTCTGACACACACACACACACACACACACTAACGCAAACACACACACACTTGGCACATTTGGCCGTGTGTTGTCACACACAGTTTACCAAAGGGGGGGGGCACATCGCTAATACATAAGTACACACACACATTCACACACTCAAGATGTACATGTACAAGCACAAGCATACCTACACAAGTACGAGAGTGTTTAAGACACACATGCACACACACAAACACATTGAGAGACAAACATCCATTGCCATTGAGTGATTAGGTGGGTGAGAGGCCCCTCCCTGCCAGCAGAAAGAGCCCAAATCATCCCAAATTAATGTGCCAGCTTAGCTGTAACTCATCACCCTCTTTCCACAGTGACAGACCACACCTCTTCACTCTGCCCACCCATTCTGCTCCCTGTTTAGGAAGAGAAACAGATGGCCCCAACACCAGAGAGTGGCATGGCACAGCCACGCCCTCTTACACAGGTGCTGGCAGGCTGCGAGATGTGCCTCCCTCCTTCCACAGAAATGATTCCCCCTTTACTATAACTAACCCTCGTGAAATGCAACATCCCGGGTTTGGGCTGCACTGACTGTCTACTAGAAAAAAGCTTGATATGCTGGAGATCTGGAGACAGAATATACTGTGTATGAGAATGAAGGAGTGGTATCCAAAGAACTGCACTCAAGTTTGTTTATAGGCCTAAAAAGATCAGGTCAGATGATCTTTAATGTGGCCTATTAATACAGGGTTATTGTTTTTAGAGACATGCTATGCTAATGTTATCCTGTCTGAGTATGAAATTTTCTGAAAACCACACCAGGCTCGGTCGGCTTCTTTTCTCCGTAAATATTTCTGTCTCACAGACGTCAGCATCATAAAGTTTTTTTTTTTTAGTTAGACATCTCAGGCAGCAAGTGGTAATAATGGATAATGAACTTAAAAACAGTGCTATACGTTATATTTTTTTATACTGTAAATATTTCTATGCTGCTAGTTATTGCAGTAAAATCCTTCCCAGCTCAGGAAGTTGTTGTCCTACGGTGTTCCAAGGCCACAGAGAGTTCAGAGAGGAAGCATCATTGGAAACCCCTCTCTTCCTAGGCAGGCGGTTTGTAATTTTGTTTCTTCCATTTTGTCTCTTCTCTTAATTTTCTTCACAAGTTTCCATTTATGTTGTTACGCTTCCATCAAACCTCCACAACCTCAGCTCTGCCTGTCAAGTCATCACGGTCTTGATTTATTTTGTCTTTTCACTTCCAATTCTTTTATGTTTGTGCTCAAAGCAGTGGGCTCAAATGTTAATAAGTAGTTAACATAATAGTAAATATTAAGTCTGGATAGTGAGAGTGGACTCTGCTGTGCAAATCTCAAACCTGACACCCTAGTCCACAAAGTGCCGCGGCGGGCATTTCAAAAGGGAGGAGGATGCTATTTAAGAAGCAGCTACAGTCTCTCGTCGCTACATTCTACTGTCCGATGGGAGTTGAGCAGCGCTCGGCTCCTCGCTCACAGGTAAGAGATGTGGCTTCTTTCACACCATGTTGTGGTGGTTGTTCCTTTCGATGATGTCGGCTGAAGGAAGCAGCTCCTTCTTGATGGGAGAGGGTGGAGGTGTAGCCGGCTTCACCCTAGGTTTGAAGAGGTCTGACACGTAGAAAACCTGGGGGCCAAGCAGAGGGAGAGCAAAGTGAATCAACAGAATAAAAAAAACCCAATTCTAATCACAGGGTATTGAGTTGCATTTGGAGGAGGTTATTTGGACATGCGTGTGTCTAGTTTAAATGTAAATGTACCACAGTGGGGGAAAGTCAAGTTCCTGTTGTATTTTGCATGAATTGTGTTTAATCATGATGTGCATACCAAATCAGCTGGTTTGCACATGCAAACAACATTTCAATGATGGTTTGGTTTCACGTTCAGTGGCAGAGACATAAGATGACCACACCACGTCTTTAGAAATATGGCTCAGACTGAGCCAAAGCAGTCACACTTTTAATGTGGCTGGTATTAAGAGCAATCAGAAGTGGTGACTCAAGACTCAACTGGAAACAGTGTGAAAACGAGGCAGGTCTGAACGCCGCTAATTTTAATACACACCCACATGATCTTGTGCCTGCAGGGGAGCTGTGAGCTGGAAAGAAATTTGTATGACTTTATAATGCCATGACGAAAAAATTCCCAATATCAACTTCTGTCAAACTTTGTGCGACTCCCAACTAGAAACACTGAGTAATCTGACTGAAGGAAGTGATCTTAGCATAGCTCATACAAACTTAGTGAAGCTTGGTTAATCCTCTATGAAATTATGCCAGAGGTAATTTCCCCATTTGCATCATCTCTAAGGTCTGTCTGGCTGGCAGCGTGAACAAAAGGAAAAGAAATCTCTTCCTGACATACTTATGACATCATATGTCAAACAGTGGATAGGAAGTGGCTCCATGGAAACTGCTGCCCACTGTAAGAGTGCGTTATCGTCTCCATTTACAGGGGTCTGGGGCCACTTACACACAAACACACATACGATAACTGTCGGGCAGGCGAAGAAGCTTTTCCTCTCATGCTGCCAGTCGAGGGTGAGCTGAGGACTTGTGCCAAGAAAACAAGGCGGGAAGGCGAAGGGGAGAAGCTGCCATTCAACTTGCATCAGCTCTTTAGGGAAAACAACACAATTGATCTCACTGGAGAAAAAAACATAGTTTAAGAATATCCTTAGGGAAAACATATACAGTACTAGTGTAGTTTACTGTTCATCTTTTGTTGTTTTCCAGGAAGGATGGCCGGTGTACAGCCAGTGATCTATTTATACAGCAGACTGTCTCATTCTGAGTGGTCGGTTCCACACAAAGACATTCTCTTCTTCTACAGCTCGACATTTACTGAACATAAAGTGACCATTTATTTGTGACCTTTGACTGACGGATTACATCATATGTAGATACCCTGATAACGCACAGCTGCTCTCGTGCCTTTGAAAGGACTCTTTGTGTGTGCAGACCAGTTTGTGTTTTATCTTTAGTGCATCACATGTGGTACATTATATATATGATATAATTAGAGCAGAGGGATATGAGGTGGAGTCATTGGTTGTCAGACTGATCATGGGAAACAGTCCAGCCTTGTTTCCCATTAGGAAGCTTGGTGTCCAATCACAGCAGGTCTTGCTGCAGCGTCACCCAACCTATCACCAAAAACCTAGCGTGGCAGAAGGCTTATCACGACCTCACCACTTCCTTTGAATGCTATACACGCACACAGAGTTTCCAGGCCTATTGTGTTGAGTGTTGCCTGACTCAGCAGACCCCCCCCCCCACCACCACTACCACCACCAAAAGAACCTTTAAAGGTGTGTATACATAAATATTTATGTATGTATGTGTGTGTGAGCTGATATTTAATTATGTCCTTAACTACTTGTCTGACACATAACGAAGCTTAGTCAGACAGGACGTGAGTGCTCACATTACTCACTAGACCCTCTTCATATGTCTGGTGGTGATTGCGTGCATATGAAGCCAACTGTGAATACATATGCAGCCTAACCACACAATGTGTCGGTGACTACATTTGTAGGTCGTAGGATACCACTGCATACATTTACACTTTCATATTCCTGAGAAAATAGTTCAGTGTTCAGTGCAGACATATCACATACTAACATGACACAGTGTTACGTGTCTCAGTGTATGTGTATAACTTTTAAAAAGTGACTTTAATTAGTAGTGTGTAGCATAGATTTCTGAATTGATATATATTAGTTGTGTGTGTGTGTTTGCTGTGACAAAAAGTTCAGTGACCACACAGACATTCTTTAGCTTTTTAAGAACCTCAATAAGCACAGCAAGTTCTCTCGAGGGCAATGAACGTCTATAAACAAATGAAAGCGGGCTCAGCTTTCTCTGGGACAGCTGCATCCTGCAGGATTGGGTCCTCTTGACCGTTATTACGACGCGTGTTGAAAAGTAGGTCACTGGGTCTGAAAGGAGGTACCAGCTAAGACAGATGGGCCACTTCCTGTTGAGGTTTGTCGATTCTCTTGATCGTAACCCAGACATACAGAACTATAGCTTGGGGTGTTTCACTCAAAACAGACATTCATTTACATATTCTCAAAAAATAACTGTGTATGGCTGTTTCAACCTATCATCAAACAACACACCCAGGGGTTTAAAGAAGCAATTTAGTAAGAACAAAGGCTGCAAACCACAACTTAGCATGTCACTATATGTGAAGGTGTCTATACTTGCCCTGACTTTATTGTTCATTTACAGGGGGGTGCATTGGGATTAAAGAGGTAATTGTAGTCTAGGGAAACCAGGAATAGCAGATTAAATAAAGTCATGTAGCAACACACGTCTCTACGAATGTATTTGGAAGGGAACACGCCTTTCCACAAGGCCATATAACTCATCATGTGATATTTAGAACTATTGTTTAAAATTGCACACTTGAGACCGACGTGCAAATCCACAAAAATTTCTCCAATGTGTTCTTTTGTTCTTCAAATCAGACATTTGTATCTCTGACAAGTGCGCTGTCCGTGTTTGGTGACTGCTCTTTTCATGCACGTACGCAAGCTCAGGCTGGATTAATGAACCACATTACCCAAGCTGCCATGGGGCTCTTAAATGTGAACTGTTGCTGCTTCATAAAAAAACATCTCATGAGACTGACTGGCAGCACACAAAGTCCTCTAAAAACAAAGCCGCTGCTATGACCGATGGGATGCAGACTGTCCCGTGCATGTGCACCGAAAAAACCCTAAAAACCTTTGTTATGTTGTAACAGTTTGTTCTCAGTGACCTTCAAAGACAAATCAAAGACGTACATGTAAACAGCAATCATAGCACATCAAAAGCACATGTAGTAGATCTAAGCACTGACATTTAAAATGCTCTGTCAGTGCTCTGAGCATGTGGTGAAAAATGTTCACCCTGCCACGATTTCAAAGTGTGAACTCATGCGTTTATTCTTACATTTCAAACTTAAATTTAAAAGTCATTTTTTACATTAAGATCTAAAGACGTTCGCACTTTGATTGATTACGTTCTGCTGGCAAAAGCCACACTGGCTTTCTACCTCTTCTGTCCTTCCTCCACTCATCCCCTGTCAGATCTATTCTTTTTGGCTTCTTGTTGAGAGACTGAAACATCCGAGCTAAAGTACTCACAGATGTGCTTCTAGTGGAAATGGGCGAATCAGAGAGGGCGTCAAGGATTGTAAAACTAACCTTACTGCCTTGATTGTTTGTGTGCGAGTGTGTATGTCTGTATGTATTTATATGTGTGACTTGTATGCATGTTAACGTGAACACTGTGTCTATGTGTGTGTGTCGAGCTGTCTCTCTGAGGGTTGTGGAATGGCTGAGTCGGATTAAACCCACGCTTGTCCTGAGCCAAAATGTAGACAAGGCTCCTCTCTCCTGTCACTTTCCTCCCTTCGCTCGTCCTGCCAGATCTGCCCATTCAGAGGTCAAGCTCAAGCCTTAAGCAAATCATTTTTTTTAAACTTGTCAAAGGTGACGTGCTCTAAGAGCTACGCCCAACTGTAGGAGCTCAGATTATGCCAGAGAGTTGTAGAACATTGTTACCCACTTCTACTCTTGGCTCATTTTGCATCCTTCATATTATCCTGGCATTGAAGGTCCCTGCTGTATGTTTGTGGGTGTAAATGAACATTTGAGCTGTGCCAAGGTTTGCCTTGGTGGCACTAGTGAGATCTTAGTGAATTTTATAAATTTAATGCTTTCCATGTTCATTAGTTGGATCCCTTTGTGTGTGTGTGTGTGTGTGTGTGTGTTTGTGTGTGTGTGTGTCCTCCTATACTTTGCCCAGGGGCAACAGTGTTTAGTTGGTGCCCACTGTGATGATAGAACCAGAGCCACAAAAAAAGAAAAAAAAAATTAACAGCCTCATTCCTGTTTCAAAGGCTAATCCTGCCTCTCTCCTACTCACTCTCTCTGTTTCCCTCTCAACCCAAATTCAATTTTCCATTGGCTCCATCCAGCTTAGCGTAATGATGAGGGTTACAAAAATCATCTGGCAACTGCTGTGACGATATGTCACAAAAGTAGTGAAGGTTGTAGAGTATGCATTCACACTAACACAAGACACACACAAAAAAAGACACACACTCCTGAACCGGGGGCCTGGCTCCAAGCAATGTGTTATTCATTAAAGGAAATCAGATTCTCCTCACTTCACTGCCTGCTCCTTTTCTCCTTTTCACCAAAGGCAGAGAGAAGGAAAGTGTAAAAAGAGAGCTATGTGGAGGCAGACTTTATTTGAAGGTCGGTTCATCTACAGGATCCCTAATGCTCAGTTAGAGGAAGGTTTAAATTGCAGACAGCCTGTCTGTATGCAGTCATGCTGTATTTCTCACATTTCAGATTTCTTTTACAGTTTGCATGTCCTGTGTGTTCTGCATGTTAAGTATAGACTTACTATGCAATAGGCCACCAGGGCTCCCTGCACAAAGCCTGCCAGGACATCAGTCGAGTGGTGCTTGTGGTCAGAGACACGCGATAGGCCAGTGTAAAAGGCCATCATCAGCAAGGTGAACTGGAGCAGCGGGCGGAGGAGACGAGCACCGCGCCATGTAAACCTGGACTGGATATAGAACTGGAAAGCGAAAAAGAGAAGGGGGAGGATGAGGAAAACACACAGATAAGAGAATTTAACAAACACAGTTACTGTGCAAATGATGTGACATGCAAATCCTGTGTATATAATGTAAAACATGTACAGTACCCCTCACCAATGCAAATGTCATGCTATTCTGTTGTCAGGAATGACCTGAACCCTCACACACACCCTGCTGGACATTTTCAGAAAAGTCATTAAGTTTAACATATGTCGTATTGACTTTTTAACCCCGCACCTGCACCTGCAGTGTGTGTCTGTGTGTGTGTGTGGGGGGGGTGTTATTACTGAGACTGAGAAGTCTAGACCAAATCAAAGGGGTCAAGCTTGCCAGACCCACTGAGATACACATACTCTCTTCCTCAACGCACACACTTGACTGCCTAAGAGCCGGACATGACTGGTGCATGGTTCAACATCCCAGCTGTAAAAACAGCACGACCAGAGAGAGCCACTGGAATACACACACGTATAGTGGATGTACCCTCTGCTGTGCACACAGCCAAGACTATTTTCTGGGTCATGATGGAGACTGAGAAGAACCAAAACAGGAACAACTCCAAGTCCAAGGTCACTTTCAGTCACTTGCACAAGTATAAATACACATACTATCTTTTTTAATTCACGCACAGTGGTGAAATCAGCTGAAATTCCCCAGACATCCTGTCTTCCTGCCCCCTTCATACCCATAACTTCCCGTCTCTCACACCCAGAGACACGGCCTTGAAGGACTGGCCTATGCCGAGGTCTACCCAGCCTTAAATCAGCTAGGCTAACAATACGTACAGACAGTCACAGTGCCTCCCACCAAACCCAAGCCACTACAACCCTGTAGGTGTGGACATAAAGCTCCTTCAAACTTCCTTTACAACACTTTATCATTGTTCTTGTCCTTACGGAATCAGAGGAAGTGAGCCCTCCCATCCCTTCCAGTCTTGTTCTCTCCTCCCTGACAGGGATGTTTAGACTTCACGCTTCCTCTGCGGTGGTTCTCAGGTACTGGGCAAAGACTATTGATAAGTGCTTTTGTCTGGTCGAACATCCTACAGCCATGAACAAACCTTTCAGCTGTAAATAAGCTTTAATGAAGGACTCAAAATGAGGACTTGAACTTAGCCACAACAAGGAGTTACAGTGACCTGCCAATCCAATTGGCTCCATCTAACTCGAGGCCAGTGAGGAAACCCAAATAACCCACGCAATCCTGATTCAGCACAAGCAAAGTTACACTAAGCAACTGAAAGAGTTGATAACAGAGAGTCAGACATTTGCCTTTGTAACACAAGTTGTTCTTCCACACATTTTCTGTGCATCTAATATATGAGGAAAACAATAAAGCACAACAACAAAAGGAATCCCAACAGATTCCCATGACAGAGGGAGACGAGAGCGACAGAGAGTCTAGTGGTTTCTGAAGGAATCCAGCTCGTTCCACTGCGATCTTCTCCGCACGTCTCCCTTGATCTCATGTTAAATCAAAGAAATTACACACAAGCAAGAAAGTGGGAAAGAATGAAAATGAGGGCTGAGCCAGCCCTCCTCTCTTCTCCTCTGCTGCTTCACACCATGTTGTGAGACAAAAGCATGCCAGTGGTTATGATTCATTTACATAAAGCATGGCCCACAATATGCTATCTGCCTCATTTATAGCAGGTTCTGTAGGATGAATAACCCACGGAAGTTATTCCAAATTCATCTTGGTTCTTTGCAGGAGGAAAACTGGATATTATTTGCATGGAGATCTGTGCACTTTAGCCAAAAACAAGGTAGCTCTGAGCACACGCTTGTTCTCTATGGCTGCGGTGTTGCTGTAGAGCGTGCCGTGTGGTTTGTGCCACTTATCTGTATGCCATACCTGAAAGCTGCGATGCAGCTCTGACCACAGCAGTCACAGAGGCAATGCGCAGACATGCTCGGCAGGAAGTGACGTGCCAATTAGCTGATAACGACACATTGGTGAGCAAAAAGGGAGCCAATCCTTGGGAGGGGAGTTTGAGGGGGAGGAACCAACAAAGAACCTTTTTAAGATTTAATTTAATTTTTAATGATTAATGAATTACTGCTGTTGAAATGATAATGTATCTTGAATGTATTTATTGTATTTTATTTACATGCATTTTGGGCATTTCAAAATCCAGAATCTATTTTCATGTTTTATTGGTTTTAATGTAGATTTGAGGTGTCAGTAACATCTGCTCTTGAAGATGAGACAAGAATATTTATTTTAGGACTGCTCGTGTCAAAAAAGAAAAAAGTCACGTGACTGGTTTTAGCTGGCAAAAACAAAAACTGCTGCAAATTCCTTTTCCCACCAGGAATCCTTTTCTCTGTGGGCTTTGTTTCAAGTTGGTTTTGTATTCCAAAACATTAGCTACAAACTGTTCGTCCTCGTTCTGCTCTCCTCTCTCGTTATGTTTGCACCAGCTTTCTCTGGCTATGTTCCTGAGCCCGCTGCAGCTGGAACACTGGTCTCTGACTTGTGTGTCACTCTGTGGTCTGGATGCAGCATATCTCAATTCCCACTCTGCTTTCTCCCTGCATTTTATTCGTCTCTTTCTCCAGATCTAACTAGAGTGCAGCTGTAGGTTCACCCAGAAGCTGGGAAATACCCACAGCAAGCGCTTGTTGACAATAGGCAACAATGCACTACAACGTCAACTGTCAGCCGAGTTTGAGAAGCAAGACCACCTTCCAATGAAACCCTGGCCATCCACACCCAAAACACAGAGTTTCTTCTCCAGACTGAGTGAAGCACACTCATGCAAAGTTAGGTGGAAACGTGTGGTGTGTAAACAGAGGAAGAGGGGGAGGAGATGATTAGTGGGCTATGAGCTGGCAATTGTCTGTGTGTGTGTAATTAGACTGTCTTAAGCATGGAATGCCTCTAGGTTAGTATGTCCCATCAGTCATTTACAACAGTTGGAACAAGATGGAGAGATGGAGGGAAATGAGAAAGGACAGGAAGTGCAGAAACATCTGCTTTGAGGAAAACAGGTGGAGTGCATCCATCTATCTCTCTAAAGAGTAAAAAGGAGAACAAAACTCTTAATAAAGTGAGTGAGGAGCAAAGAAGTGGAGAACACAATGCTTAGTTTATTCTTCAGACAGTGAATCCCCAAATTAGGACCCAACCTCTATGACTCAGTATACAATCTGTAAACCACTGTTTCTATGACTCCCAGCATGTGTCTACTTGCATGGATGAGTGTGCTGTGATATATGTGCATTTAGGTGAGTTTTATTTCATTACTTACAGCCAGGTAGAGCATGGTGTACATTGAAAATGACGCATGTCCTGAGAAGAAGGATTTCCTGTGGAGATAAAGATTATCTTCAGTTTCTTTTTTATCCATTTAAAAAAGTATCTCTAATGCAGCAAGCATGTATTTGTACATATATATTTGGTTGTTACCACAAACCTGGCCTCCTGTACACTGCTGTCGTCACCAGCGCAGGTATAGTTGGTGATGTATCCCAGAGAACAGTTGATGGTGGAGAAATCTGGCTTACATACGTCTATGAAATGGGGTCTCATACGACCAACGGACACCTTGGCGATGTCTGTGAATGACTGGCTGACAGCACAGCCGAAGAGAAACACACCCATCTGCAAGATACACATGAATAAATAGACATATTATCAATTTCACTGTCTGTAATTCACCTATATTTGTGCATAAAAGCCCCTTTCCCATTCTCCTTAGTCACTGTTCCTACACCGTTTTATTCTACAGCACATACTGTATGAAAATGTTTGATTTCAGGCAGACGTAAAACAAAGCTTCTAATTTCCATGTATGAAAGCACTTTTATGGGGAGCTGACCTGTTTGTAGAGAGCTGCGACGTAGGGGTTTCCGACAAACGACTTGGTTCCCTCGTGTAGCTGATGAATCCTGAAGCATTCTCCAATTGCAATCTAAAAGAAAACATTTGATTTCTCCATTGGATTTTTGGAGATAGACACTCATCACACACATGAGACAACATCTATCTACGTGGTGCTGTTGAGTCCTACGGTCACACAGCAGGTTGTGATGCAGATACTGTAGCCATGCACTACAATATTAATGTCTGAGTGTGTATCATGCAGGATATCTAATGTAATTCCAGGCTGAAGTCACAGATTAGAGAGTAGAAAGGTTTTGTAAATGTTATAGACAGGAATGAGATTCACGCAGACGAACATACATAATGAGCATGGCCTGCCTTTCCTTCAGGCAGTTTGGATGTGAGGGGAAACATTATTAAGGAGCGTAGATGCTTTGCTCAATGAGATGAGGGTACGTTTTATGTGGGATATTAAGGATAACGAGACAGTGAAAACAAGATGAAAAGAAAAAAAATGAAGACTCTGATTTTGATATAAATTAGGGTGTATTACAAAGCGTAACTGGACTAACTCTGACTCCTGTCAGGCGAGTTTAAGCAGTGTTGGGCCCCAGTCAGCCTTTGAGGCATGGACATGTCAATCATATCTCTACCACCTGGGGTATCTGACTGACAGACCAGCTGCTTTCCACCCCTAACCACATTTCCCTTTCCTTCCTCTGTCCACACAAGGCTTTGCAATTCAGCCTACCTTGTCCCCCAGTCTCAAGTAAAATATTTAGCTGCCTATCTCTGAGTCAGTGTATACTCACTACTGTAAGTGAGATTGTAAATGTGCACACATACGCAGGTTTATTGGGCCCAGACATCCTATTAGTGCAGAAGCTTATTGCTTCTGTATGTAATTGAACTGTTTCTGTATTGTCAGGCATGATAAACAAACATGGTGGTGTATTACTGTGTGTGTGTGTGTGTGTGTGTGTGCTATTGTTTATTTCGGTGTAAGCCAGAGATTAGAGCCACAGGACGGTGATAGAGGGTGACAGAGTCTAGAACTGTTTATTTCATCTGTGTCACTGTCTCCTTCTCTTCTCTATCTCCACATCTTGGTTTCCTACAGTTTGTGTCTGGCGGTCTGAGTGCAGACAGGGCCTGCTATAGATGCAGCAGGCTTGGAGTAGAGGGCTCAATAGGTGACGCATGGGTTTATATGAATCGTCAATGTGTATGCTTATAGAAGCCCATCTTGCTATTGCTGTTCAAGTATGTCAGACATGGACATGTCTTACCAGAGGATCTGTAGGATTTTCCTTACAGTACATAGTGATAAACAAGAAGCACGGATAGCTCTAAATGTATATCTGTGCATATACAGTCTATGTGTGTGCACGCCCATGTTTGAGCGTGTGCGCTTTAAAGGAATGGTGTCGGCATGGCAGTAGACGCCACTAATGGAACACAGCTGTGTGAGACACGCCAGCTTTGCCCACACGTATACATGCGAGGAAACTAACTAACACAAGCACAGTCTCCTGGTTTCTATAAGCAGAAGAAGTGAGCTTGTACAGTGTGTGTGTGTGTGTGTGCCCACCAAGCTAATAGTGAGGAGACGGTGGTGAAATTATGTCTCAGTCTGAGAACTTATGAGGGGGCTGTGCCACAAAAAGCCTAAGGGGCTGTAAAGATCATCTAGCCTGACCACGTGGCACTAATTGACGTACACATACCCCACCGCATGCCATTATAGCAGGTTTCCACTAACACTGACCCCCCTCTAATCTGCTGGCACAACACGTGAGCCATTCTCTCTTTGGAGCAGAACCAAGTCACAGGAATGGTGGTTTAATGCTGTTGCTAACTGGTGAGGTGCCCCAGGCTATCAGTGCGTGAATGACCCCTTCACCCTTCACCTTTACATGGGGGGCATGGGATAAGCGGGCAGGGATACAAGTGGGGGCATGAGAATGGACCAAGAGCTTGTAAAAGCCTTTTGGTCCTTGGCATGCATGCGTCAGCACACATTCATGCAAACACGCACTTCCTAATGTCACTTGGGGGGTCTCTCACTACCACTGACTCACTAAGTGAAGTAATAAAAACAGCTAATTACAAAAGGCTTGGACGACTCAAGAGTAGATATGGAAAAATAAAGTATGATAAGAAAGCATTGTAGGATGGAGGGGGAAGACATATGAAGCACATTTATAGCAAAATACTGGAGTATTTTAGAAAATACTGCATGATAAGAAATCACTCAAACTTTTTAGTTAAGGAGCTACATTATTGGATATATAGTAATTGGACTGTGATATATTTAAAAATTAAAAAGAAGTGTCTTTAAATTTGAGAAAAGATGCAAACAAAAGGGAGTTGTAGAGGTCGACTTACAGAGAAGATGCCAATAAGAATGCCAACACCAGAAAGCACGGCATCACTAATGGTGTCTCCCTCTTTTCGGGGGTAGCGGATGGACTCGTCCGAACAGTAAAACCCGCGCTGGTACGGCTTTATGGTGCTAGTCTCAATGATCAGGAAAGGCAAGCTAGCTACAAAAGACACAATGAAAGAGGGGAGCAAAGAGAGAGAGAAAGACAGGAAGAGGGAGAGAAGAAAGAAAGCATAAAAGCACCGGGTCAGTGACACAGACATAAACAGGAGGGAGCACAAGGAGCATGCTGGCAGCAGGGGATCATGGGATATGACAGAAGTAGGTGAGGCTTAAAGATGTCATGTCGGCAGAGCAAAGGAGTGACAGATCTAAAAATCTATAACTTGAAAAAAATGTTCTTTTAATAAACATATAATTACTTAATTATATCTAATATACAGTCATCACTCCTTCAATGCCACCTCCATGACCCTCCATGCCCTCCTTGTTTCTGCCTTGAGTGCTCCCCAAAGCCGAATGCTCTTTGTGTGTGTGGGTGCACGAAGGATGGGGGCCGGGGGGAGAGGGTGGGGGGACTTACGGACACCACTGGCAGTGTCAACCCAACAGAAGTGAGCACTGAGGAGGGGATAGTGCTTTTCTTGAAGGGGTAGTTCAGGCTGTAGTCACTGCAGTAGAAACCCCTCTGGTATGGGCGAACAGAGGTACGGTGCAGAGCCAGGCTGGGCATCATAGCTATACACACACACATGAATGGATATATGAACCCACATACACGATATAGCTAACTCCACTTACCTGTAAACCCGGGGAGAAAATACCACATTCAAATAAACATCGGCATAGAAAAAAACCTTCACAGGTGTGTGTGAGCCTTAAACAAGCTGTTTGCTCAGCAAACTAACTCTTGCTGCCCCTGCTGACAGTGTGACACAGGAGGTTTATCCTTTAACACCAGTCCCTCTCGACAGAGCAAATACACACAGAGATAGGCCACCACTATTAGAAACAAAGGAATACACTAACATGGGGAGTATGTCAACACATTGTGAGGCGTTCAGTGTTGTGGACTGTAGAACAACTGGGTGCCATTCCAGGACGAATGTAGAGAAATGTTGGCTTTTTTTTTGGCAGAAACAATATAATAAGACTTAAATGAGAAGATAGATACTATTCTAATATCTGTGAGGTAACAGTCAGCATTTGGTTTGGTTTGGCTTAGCTTGGCAGACATATGCATGTTCATGTTCAAGTTTAATAGTAAATAAATATCTCTAAATCAAAAGAATACAAATACAGACGTAAAACCTGTGGCTGGGACTTTCAAAGTTTTCCTTGAGGGATTTTAAAATGTGTGAATTCCAAGAAAAACAAAACTAAGCCCACCCAACTTTGGAACATTTTTCGCATGACAGCATGTTTGGAGTGTGTACACACTACCATGGTAGTTCATAAGTAGGTGAGGACCCACACACACACACACACATACACACACTAAAATGCAGTCTGACATCCAATGTCAGACTGCACAGAAAGTATTCCTGCATGTGGTTCATGTGGTTAGCTCACATCACAGGGATTTTTGACATTTAGGTCAAAGTCGGAGATCTACTCATAAATGTTCCTAAAGCAGTCAGAGCTGACGTCTCACAAGCAATGAGAGAAGAGGGGGATCCCTTTACTGGTCTGCCCTGAAAAACATACCACTCACCAGTTGTGTGAACTTGTAGATTCCTAAAAACCTCTGAACACAGTTTCTTATACATGTTTGTTAGACATGCACTCACAGCTGTCAGGCTCCTCGGTGACATCTGCTCCCACTTCAAACATAACCTCGGGTGTCTTCCAGACATTTAGCCAAAAAGTCTAACAGTTATATAATTTACATGTTTTGTCTTAAATTTTATATTAATCTATACAGTGGTGAACACTGGAGGCCATAGAAAATTATAATTTCTTTACAATACAAAGCTCCTTGAATAAAATTAAAAAGGAACTTTGAAACTCAATGTTTAAGCCAACAATGATAAGAAACAACAAAAAAATCAACATAAAGCCACGAAATGGTGGAAAGAAAATTCTTTTTTTTCTGTTTATTCCATGTCTCTCTCTCTCTGCAGTTGTTGGCAAGGAGCGGCAGATGGGATGGTAACTGAGGTAGACACCTGCACAAACAGGGTGCAGGGCCAGGGGCTTGACAGGAGCTGCTGGTGGGCTCACACAGGTCTGGGTCATCCAGCGGTGTGGTGTCTGGGACACATGCTGTCCACATAACAGGTAGGGTAAGTTTTAGCTGAGCCTGTTGACACAACTTGGGGAAAACTTGGGACAGGTTGGTCAACACCACTTCAGACAAGATAATTCTGGTGCAGACATGCACTTCTGTTCAAGTGACTTTTTCAGCTTAATGCCATGCTTTGTCTCACACCAGTCTCTGCCCTCTCCCCTCGTTTTCTCCTTCCCCATCCCTCCGCTCTGGCCTAAATGTGGAGGGGGGATTCATATGTTAATGAAGAGAAGTGAAAGGAGGTCATGGGCTCAACAAACATAGGAAACACACACACACACACACACACACACACACACACACACACACACACACACACACACACACAAACCAGTGCTTAAAGGCTAAACCAATGAGAGGATTCCATGGGAAAAGCGAAAGTGAGAATTTCTAAAAGCCTCTCTGCCTGCATGCTGCCTATCCTTGAGATGCCGAGCTGTTTTGTGCTGCCCCCTCCTCCCATGCCATCTACTGAAAACAGCCTGGTATGTGGGCATTCTCCTCATACCACCATCAGCCCATGAACCTCTCGTTGCAAAATAAAACACACTAGCCCTACGGCCAATCTTTTATGGCGATAGGATAAAAAGAGAGTGACCTTCACAGGGTCTGCTGACCCAGAACAGACGAAGAGAGAAATGGGGAGTGTCAGCAGAGGGATGGATGAAAACAAAAAATGGGCGAAAAAGAAAGAGTAGGCTGGGCTGTTGGCAAAAGCCTGTGGTGTGATAGTGAATTAAAAAACAACTATTTTACAAGCTCTGTCATGAGGTCAGTGTTCAAGACTCTCAAATCCTCACTAAAGAAGAGGAAACTCTTTTACTGCTTCTTACCTTACTTCCATTACTGACACAGAGAACTCTAAAGGTACAGTTCTTTTTTTAGTTATTATCCTTTGTTTTTGTGAGAAGTTGTGTGTTCTGCATTTTTAGAGCTAATGAGCCTTATGAGCTAACAAGCCACTGAGCTGCTTTTAAACTATATAAACAGGCGCCTGAGAATAACTGAGGCCTAAACACTCCTTAATGGTGAGAAAGAGAGAGGGAGGGCCACAAGGATCCTAAATGGGTGGCTTGGTGAGTTCAGGAACAGTTCTATTTGTCTTATCAGATCCTGTCATGCACTTTTCTCTTTCAGGGTATGAAGAGAACCACTGCAGACCACTAAAGACTACTTTCCACAGGTTAGTTAGAAAGTGAGAGAGTGAGGCATTTCTTTGGCTGGTTGAATCAGTGTTTATATGCAGAGGTCACGGTAAGGCCTTTGTGTGTGTGTGTGTGCGTGTGTGTGTGTGCGCGCACGTGCTTATTTTCCATCTGTAAATCCACTCACATGTTCACGCTTTGCTGCGGGCTAGAAATCTCCACACAAAAGTATGTGCGCATGTGTTTACATATGGTGTGTGTGTGCATATACTTGTGTACTTTGTGTAGACATGCTTTTATTTGTGTGAGAGAGATTATTCAGCCGGCACCCATTTGATTGGCTTTGGAGTTAAATTTGGTATAGCTTGTTAGCGGTTAGATTAGTAGGGCTAACAGGACTAAGGGGCCGCCCACACATACACATACAAAGCAGTTGGCAGCATCTGACCTCTCATCATTTTGTAGTGTTTGTGTTGAGCACATAATTTACATACTGCTCTGACAGGACAATTGTTTTCTGATGTATTCAACACCATCAGACACCCCAAGAATGTCCACAATTTGTGTCCACACATCCTTCTTTTGTATGTCCTGGTAAGTTGTGAAAGACGTGCAGTGGACAAGTGGGAAACTGTCTATCTTCTCTTCCATTTTGTTTAAAGTGTATTTTCGTTGTGAAGTGGAGGGGTAGTAAACAAGTCTACTGGATCAAGACTGGCTCTCACCTTAGTTTCTTTCTCAACGTTAGCCTATGGTGTAGCTGAGTGCTGTTTGAATCTGTTGAGCTCAGCAGAGGCAGCAGGATTGAATGCAGCTATAGTCTGACTTTAATTTCCCACAGACAATAAAGTAAGAAATGTTTTACATTTTTAGGATTTGCACCTTGGTTGTCATTATTACCTAGGCCAAAGCTCCTTAGTCCTTTAGGGTAAGAATAAGCAATGTTCTACGTATTATTTTCTCTCATCTTAAGACAGACTGTACTTGCCAGAACAGGAAACAATAGCTATTCTTATGCCAGCTAAAGCTCTGCATCAATTAAAAGGTTAATTCCCTCTGACACGGCACAGCTTTCCCTACGCAACAACACCTGTGTGTCTGCCGAGACGAGTAGTGAGCTCCTCGTTCTCCCGCTCTCATGACTCTCATGAACCCTATTGATATTTTAATAGGCTTTCATGGCTTTCAGGGGCAGAACTAGAACGATATCGTGATTATAGTGAGCGATGCCGAAGTGGCAGCAGTGAGCGTGAGAGGTGAATGGGAGGCGGAGCAGGCCAGAGGAAGAGGTATTGTGGTCTGGTCTAATGAAGGATTTCCTCCTCCTGTCTCTTAAACACACCATGAGAGCCATCCTGAGAAGGAGTGCGACAGAGAGAAAGGACAATTCAGAGGAGGGTGAGAGAGGGTGAAGGCTGAGGGAGTCTTGACTCCATAGACTGGACAGTCAATCAATCAAACTTTCTCTCCGTCTCTTGTGCTCAGCACAGCAAAGAGTGAGGCTGTTTACCAAACCTCAGAGGTGTTTAATACTACTTGAAATGTGTCCAGAGTGTCCAAAACTGGCAAGAACTGGAACTTAAACAGAGCGCCTGATATTACATATGCATCGTTTTATTGTTATTACCGGACACAGAGTTAAGGTGGAATTTTATACAATTCTATGTGTGCTGAAATGATTTTGGTTATCAAATATACTTCAGGCATTTACTAAGTAAAAATGCCAATGTGCTTCTATTTGCAAATTTTAAGTTTTGAAAATTTAAGATGTTGTTGGTTTTACACTGTTAGCAGCTTTAAGGATGTTATATTCAACTCTGCAATACCTGCAGGGACATTTTTTATTTAGTTATTTTATAGAGTAAATGAAAGCTCATCATTTATTGCCCTGTTATTCAAGCTTTTCAGTTTTTGTGTGTCTGTGTGTGCTGTTATCACAGGACCTTTTTTAACGTGCAGATATCCATTACACTTACTTGTCTAGTTCAAGTCAGTTCCATTATCTTGAGGACACTCTTGACATACTTTTATCATTCAGATTCTTCACACCCTGCAACATAACCTGCGTTGCTGAAGAACACGCTGAAGTTGCCTACATTGCTAAAAATGAGTATGTATAGAGATTGTGTGGTGGTTATTTGATATGTGTGCAACTGTGTGTGCCTGGAGAGAGACACAAAAGAGTGTTCGGTCATTCGCCTGCAATAGCAGAACCCCTTAATCCATTAACTTGGCTAAAAGCCCTTTTCTAGCAACACATCACAGTGCAATTGCACCGTGTGTGTGCATTCTCAAGGGGATGTACTGTATGTGTGTTTGTAGTAGGTAGATTAGCGCTGTGTGCAAACAGTGTGTGTGTGTGTGATATGAACAAGGGACTAGAGAGAATGAGTGGCTCAGTGCCAAGTCCAGCAGGTTCATGTTTCTATGGCAATATTGTACTTATGATCTATGCTAATAGGCCAAATGTTGTGTGCACACCACACAACTGTCAACAGTAACTCATCTAAATTAGCTTTTACATTTATAGAAGGTGAACACACATACACGTTAAACTTTCAACTAAACAGTACTCTCTGGGGTTTTTAACACAGATGCCTTGGATGTTATGAACACAACACAAAGAGCTGCAAGCTTACACAGAGTTAACTTTATCTTAGGGTCACTTAAGCCAGGAGCATGAGTATGTGTGGTCTTCCAGATATTTGGAAATAGACTGCTAGGTTAGCTGAGGTCCATGACAGACCCTAGAAGTAGCTACGGGGCTTAAGGGTCAAAGGTGAGGGATGCGACACAGCTCTATGATTATACTTTAGTATGTAAGAGCAGTGCACAAATGTCACTTCTTATTATATCTGTGGGAGTGTGTCTGTGTGGTTATGTGGGTGCTGAAGTGGATTACTGTGGTTCCACTGGCAACTTTAGCAAAGCCTCTCTCAAACATTGTTAAGTTGTTGACCACGAAGGGCTTTAAAATTCTCTAACAATCCAAATAAACAAACTTGGGTCCACAAAAGCCACCCAAGCTCTATTCGTATGCATGCATACATTTCTAAACAGATGTAAGAGCATGCACACATGTACACTGATACAGATGTTTGGCTCCAGATATTGGTTCTTTGTTTTCACAAGCTGCTGATGTGTCTCACACATGTACAAAGCTCACAAAATACACATGCTGGTGTGCACACACATACACAGGAGCGGCTGAGGTCAGCAGAGTGGTGTACAGAGTGAATCCCTGTCCTTTTTCCTCTCACTGTGTGAATGCTGCAGCGACTGGGGGGCCGCTGGCTGAAACATGTGCTTACTCAGAGAGATTTTATTCACAGGAATAAATGCCCTTTACACACAGGCATCTGTTGGGACATTCCCTAGGGGACTTTAACCAGCAGGCACCTGTGAGGGCAGCCTCTCAATGCTGCTGCCCGCTCAATACTCCAGTTGGATTCAACACAGTTTTGTGGAAAATCAACTCTGAGCCACATTACCAAGCAGGGGAGGCAAGAGGATATTTATAATGTGCTTTACTCATCAAGACATTCCTAATGCTTGGCTGCACTGTCGAAGTTGAAAGAGGAGGATGAGCGCACAGCTGCAGAGAAACTTGAGCAGCGCCAGGGGCCAGATCAGGCTATTTGACTGGTTGGTTAGGTGGCTGGCTGGGCGTTTCTCTCCTCTTGCCATAATGGCATTATTATCCCCTGAGACAAAACCCTAGCTTCAGAGAAGAGGGCTGTGGAGTATTCGAAACTTGACGCCTCCATCTGGATAATGCTCTCCTACACTTCAGTCACTTCTTTTCTCATTGTCTTCCCCTCACCTTCTCCAATAATATCCTTGAAACCTCACCTGTGCACACATCACGGTTTATCTAAAGACAATAGGTGTTAAATTGGAGCTACAGTGTGATGTTTTCCAGTATTGCATAGAGCTTCTTCATACAGGCCTCTTCTCTGTATGTAAACAGGATAGGGCTCAGTGGCTGCTGCACAGATAAGGCCTGCGCCAATAAAGATGCTGAGCTGATTACTACACAACACTACCCAGAGCTGACCAGATAAGCACTACAGTCCACAATCCAGTCAATAATACAGCTAGGAACAGCTACAGTCATAAACCACTGACTGATAATCAAGTGGTCTTCAGTGGCCACTGAGGACGGTTCACTCACTCTCATTCACTTTTTCTCTCCCTTCGCTTCATTCTCCGTCTGCCATCGGTCTATTGGTCCTCGTTAGCGAAACAAAGAACGCCGAGATGCATCAAAAGGGGTATTGTTCTCGGTGAAACTGTGAAATCTCCCAAACCCCCAACCCCCCATCTCTGGATGCGCACAGCATGTCCACACACACACACACAGAGGATTGTAGTGGGCAATGTAGTAGGAGAAAGTGACAGACAGAGAAGCCTGTGTAACAGCAGGGAAGAGGCCCTGGCAGGGACAATGTGGTGTGACAGAGAAATGTAATGAGGCCTACAGCTCTCAGCCTGTTGGCTATGATGAAACACTGCTGCATAAGATCATCTGCTCTCATTTACATTAAAGGACTAGTAGCAGTGTTTGTTGTTTTTTTAAGCTCACTGGCCACACACAGAAGGCCAAAGAATATTCATTTACAACACTTACAGAAAACTTAAACACACATTCAAACACACAATGACTGTTAACAAAAGTTTATGGTGGGGTCCTGCCCAGTAATCTAAAATGATTTAAATAAGCAGGTTGAGGGTGTTTACCTAGGAGGAGTATATAATCACAGATGAGAGAGTGGAGAGAGACAGGAGAAACAGAGGCTTTACTACACTGGCGCTGTCAGAGTGTACACAACAAGCTGATGTTCATGTACTGTTGTTTTATTGTGCAATCTAATTGTTTGCCAGGATGGAGACTGTGAACAAAAGATGACGTTGAGCTTGTCTGGTTTCTGTACCAGCATAAAGAGACACAGTTGCATCAATCAACCTGATGCCTCTGGGCTGCCCACAGGAACCACATGGGGCAAATATAAACACACACACACACACACACACACAGTTTCACCCTTTAGGCCCCAGAGTCCATCTAATGATATCTTTGGTTACGTCATCTCCCCCATAAAGCCCACAGGACACACATGCACACGCTCGCACCCACACACCTCTAATCACAGCCCTGCGTAGACACAAACACCAGGGGTTTGTCATTTAACTCCTGCACCGGCAGGAACCAGCCATATGTCACAATGACGGGCCAAAAATGTTATACGCACACACGTCTGGCCACAATGCCACCGCCACGCTTTATCATAACACATGCAAAAATATATGTCTACACAAAAATAATGTGCTCCTAAACAGTATGGTTACTGTCAGGAACCTCTGCTGATCTTTATCTTACCACCTAATACACTAATGGTATTGTGTTTGAGGATGCTCCTCACCCTCTAAAGAGGGTCTAACCTCGCCTTGTCCTGCAGCCACAACATAAACACACATCATAAACAAGCCTTAGAGCCACAGATAGCTCCAGGGCCACTGCCTGTATCTAAGAGCAGAGCCAACATTCTCTATGGTACTGCAGTGTAATACTGATATACACCATATGTACGTCAACTGCAGTCAAAACTGGATCTTGATTGATGTTACATATTCCTCTGTGCATATTGAATGTCTGCATTGAGGCCTTGACTGTGGGTGAGCGCAGGAAATGTCAAACACTCAGAACTGCAGACACTTGCCCTACATACGTCTATTGTCTGTCTGACCTTTGAATTTATCTGTCATACAGAAGAACAGACTGACAAGTAGCATCAGCTAAACCACATGGAAAATGCAAATAACACCAGTACTTCCACAAACTGAATGGCTACTAGAGCAAAGCGATCTGTTTTGTTTAATGCTGGACACGGACACATTCGTGCCACTTGACATGATACAATCCATGTGAAATAAGCACATTGGCTTGTTTTTCCTCATTAACTTCACCGCTCTCTCTCTCTTTGTATCTATGTCTAGCAATGTAGTCTAGAGGATTTCATTTCTCAGTCAGCTCTTGTCCCTGAACAGCAACTCTTTCAGAATATCTGACCTTAGATTTAGTGAACATGTGTTTGGGTTTCTCCTACTTGCTATTTGACTCCTGTATAAAACAACAAAAATTACATCTTTGAGATGTATATAGAGGTATATTCTATAGATTTAAAAGTGATTCACTTAGTAATCATACAAAATTTAGGGAGTCAATGTGCTTACTTACAATCACACATACGCTAAACCAGCCTAAAATTTCATGTTATTCTCTGCATCAATGCAAAACCAGTTAAGGAGAGGGAAGACTGGGTCAAGTGGAAAAGGACCATGAAAGGAAGGAAAGGGGGGAAAGAATGGAAATGGGCTGTGGGGTTAAAAAAATGAACAGGATTTCATTTCATAACCACACCTACCTCCGACCGACACTACCTTTCCGTTTCCCACCCTTTCCTGAGCTCCACTATAAACACACACACACACACACGCTTCTTGCCCCTGGTTCACTCACTCCCAAAACTGCACCAGATGTCACATCAAGAGTCTTTGGCCACACTGCTGCAACCAGATGAAGAATTTGAGAAATTCTGGAAAATATTTGGAGAGCGGCTCAGGGTTGAAGTGGCCGTGGCCTGGAGAGGTAGAGGTTAAACCTCTCCAGCTTTAATGAGGGGGCTGTGTGACTGACTGCTGTAATGTTATAGCAGTTAATGGAGAGGCTGGAGTTGGAAAGAGACATTTAGGATTAATGCTTCGGGGCCAGTTACGAAGTTCATCGCCCAACTCCAAAAGGTCAACACTCATCTTCATCTCCGCTCCCTCTGGAGAATCGTGTCGCTGAAACGTGAGACGTTGGTGGAGAAACATTCAGTCACCTTAGATCGCCAACTTCACATGTATGAGTCGCTGGTCACCATAGCGAAGACAGGTTTTTTAAAACGAAACTATGAGGCTGAAAGTGAACGGAGCGGGCCCTGCACAATCCGTGTGTAATGTCAGAAAAAGGTCTCTGCAGCTCACATTCTGAATGGCTTCCAAACTCTTACAGGCAGCATTGTATGCACACAAGCAAACACACAATGCATAATCTCCTTCGCATTGTGTAAAACTTAATCAGGGTTTACGAGAGGCTACTTTTAGAGATATGGTTTCCTGAGAGCTCACGCGGGTGTCTCTTCAGAAAGTGTTTTCACAATAAACATAAATTTTAAACCGGATGATAGCAGGCTATCAGACAGCGTGTAGCCATGTTCGTGAGCGTGCGCAAGACAGAGAAAAAAGAGAAGAATGAATTCCAACAGTCTGCGGTGGATTTTGTGTATTTATAGTGAGCGTATGGTGTTTGTATGTGTGTGTGTGCAGGCTCCTTATAGAGTAGCTAAATCCACTCTACTGTTCAGCAAGAGTGGAACCTGAGCCAAAGTGAAATCACCAGATGATGCTTGTGCTCAGCTGCCAAAAACTGTAGCTGTAACTCTGGTCTCAGCAGCTGAGTGCTGCGTGATTTTGTGTGTGTGTGTTTGTTTCCTCACCATTCTGATCCCGCTGTGTTTATGCATCATTAGCTTTGATTACCAGAAGCAGGGGAACATTTCTTTAAGTTTATGCACATGTGTTGGTGTGATTCCTCCTGTGTGTGATTATAGATGGCTTCAGATGTCCTTTATGCAAACGGAGTCATTAGCCATGCCTGAGGGTATATGATCATCAGGCAACGTATAGAAAAATGTCACTGTAGCATCAGCTGGCTGATAGAAACTAATTAAAGGTAATGCAATATGTATGCATTAACTGGCTGTGTGGTGTACACTACGTTTTTTTCTGATAAACACACACAGAACAAAGCATTCTTCTGAGCCCTCTACACACCCACATTCCTCGTTCTTCATTCAGGACCCCCTGATAACCCCTCCTTTCTCTTGGTCTTTCTCCTTCTCTTCCCTAACCTCCCCTTCTCCCGCCACCCATTAAATCCCCCAAAACCACTAAAGTGGGCCAACCAGTACTCACTCTTCAGCCGGATTGTATTTAGCATGACAAAGGAGAATGTGTGTGACCATTTGTGTCTGTGTGTATCTGTATTTACATGCATTGTGTGTGTGTGTGTGTCTGTGTGTTCACATACACATGGGTGTGTGTCCCTGCATGGCAAAGAAGAGCTGATAGCAGAGCTTTGTTTTTTTTTTTTACTAGAGAATAAGCTGTTTTATGCAGGAAATTCATTCCACATGCGCTCAAAGCTCATCTACATTTATACGAGTGCAGATGAAAGTCTATCTCTGTCTGAGGTTCTTTCACGAGCAAACCAATAGAAACCCACTGGCAAACGTCTGTCAGGCAGATCTGCTTCCACAACACAACACTCAAACACAATAGGAAGTTAATGTGCACCATTTGTTACATCCTGGGTAATAAAAATCCGGCTCCTTTGTGGTGATGTTGCATATTTCATTGCGACAGATGATGCTTCAGTTTCTCGGTATAGGGCTGTCACTGTGGCTCCCACCTGCTCCTCTAAAGCCCCATCAGCCACGGGGTCCCACTTTTCCATCTATCCCTGCTCATTGAAGAGGCATTCCCCGGCTACCAACACATGCTTAAGCAATTATTCCACGCATTCCCCTGGACAGAGAGGGAGAAAGAGGACTAGAGAGCGAGAGCTAGAGAAAGTAATTTGAAGTGATCGGGGGCAGCTGGCCAGGGATTTAAAGGGTTCTGGGAGAGAATGTGTAGAAGTTAAGCGCAACTCCCATGATGCCTTTCTAAACGAAAGAAAAGAGAGATGGAGAGTGAAGAGAAATTGGGGGGAGCTACTGGAGCTAGTGACTAAAAGGACTGGGCTACAGTGACAGCCAAAAACAAACCAACTATCAAAAGCAGCGCGCATATAAACAGTGCTCACTGAATCTGGAAGGGATGCTTGCAGAATAACAAGTTAGGACCAACACACACACACACACACACACACACAAAAAACTCAGATCACACACGAGCTGCCTACTGAAGCAAATCCGAGCAGTTATGACTGCTGGCATCACCGCAGCCTCTGTGACGGTTTCATCAGCTATGAATCAAAACCTTCATTAAAGCAACCTGCGAGTCTATGTGAGGACAGCCCTGGATTGGCACCTCTGGAGGTTAAGGGACAGATGAAGAATGTGACTGGGGGACAGGAAGGGGTGTCACGGGATTTAAAGGGCAAATGACAAAACTTCCAAACATTTATGCCTCTGGCTTGTTGGCAAGCAAACAGCAACAGATGGCTCCCGGTGATGCGCTGTGGTTATTTGAAATGATCGACAGATGAAGTGGTGACACCGTTTTCTGACAAGCTGAGAGACTCTTAATGATCCTGTTTCTCCATTTAAAAAACGACATTTGTACACATTAATGAATGTCCACACAGGTTGTTGTGTGTGTGTGTGTGTGTGTGCGCGGTCATAATGACAAAAACCTCAAAGTGTAAACACTGCAGCTTTGAAACAAAGTGAAAGTCCGACATGCTGAGCCTGGTCGCTGTGGAGCTCCGCGCTTACACAGCATGGGCTGGTGATAAGGGTGATGCTGTCTTGTGGGCACAGATATCAAGCAATACTTTTTTAAAAGATAAAACATTTTTATTGGCAACCATTAAAAGGCGCGGGTATTGTTTGTTGTTTTCACTGCTCTCCTTTTTTTCTAGTATAAACCCAGAGCGCAAACTTTCAGTCCTGTTCAGCTGATGCGACACAAACAAGCAGACCATTTATAGAAACTTACCGAGTAGAAAACAGCATATGTCGAGCGCTATTAGCAGCTTCTTTTTACTGTTGTCAACACCGTTGTTGTTATTTAACGTAGAGGTTCCTCCGTTCCTTGTCTCTTGGGCCATTGCTTTCTCATACATGTAGTTTTGCATTTGAGAAGTCCCCGTTTCAGCTCCAAATCCCACACCGCGCGCCGGGTGAAGAAACTCTATCAGCCTCCTTAAAAAACAACTGTCATGCAGTTGTTCGGCAAACAAGAGTTCTTGTTAAATTAAAGATCTGCTGATCTCTCGTTGTCTTGTATTTGAGTTTTTCAGCCTATCTGTCTAATGGACGCGCGCCGCGGACTTAGAAAAGTTGTCTGCGCTCGAAATGAATGGAAAGCCCGCTCCACTTGATCGGTCTTGCTTTCAACGTGAGTGAGAATTGCTCTGCGCATCGACAGCCGCTCGTGTTATATCAATCCTTCTTCTCCTCCTCCCCCTGCTCTCTTCAAGATCCCCCAGCAGCTTCAGGGCTCAGCCCTCTTTCCTCTTCTGGCGGTGGGTAATCACCTCCATCTCTATCACCAGTCCCCACTTGAGAACATCCTAGCAGCGCCCCTGGCGCACACACGCGGAGCTCAGAGATCCTCCAGAGACGTGTGTTTTCCCTCTTTGTATCCTGGGAGTAAGTTATGGAAACACTTCCTTGTAAGTCATGTAACAATATAATGCCTCATATTTAAATACATGTTGACATTCCTTTAAAAAAAAAAAATCTTAATAAATAAATAAACCTTTTTTATTGCTATGTGGTATTTTGAGAATACCATAGGTATAGTGGCCATACGAAGAAGATGTGCACGTTTACAATTCATCACGTTTAAAGATAATTTCCTGAACAGGGAAAAAAATATCGACAAACTTTTTCTTCTACTTTATCTAGATTTTGTATTTTGAAAGTTCAGTTCGACTTTGATCACTCTCACACAAACTGTTCATCACATGGCATACTATTGACAGCTTCTTTTCCAGCGCTGATAAGAAAAAGTTCGCTCACCAACTTCAAGTGTTTCATTCAGGACTCAAGCTTTATGCAGTCACGCTGCACACGAATACATTTAACGTACACTGCCATCTAGTGGTTAAACGTGAACACCTCACCTTTTTACAGCTCCACACAGTTAAAGGAAAACGATCAACTATATGATGTGAATTGTTTGTTTCTCCCTGCACAGATAAAGGAGACCCCAATATGTTGTTTATATGAGCTCATGTGGGCCACAGCATGAGACATACATGTTTGTTTGTGATCATAACAATAAAAATATATAACTGATGCGCCTGTGAGCTGACAATCTCTACTTCATACTGTTGTCAGAATTATTTTATTACTGATATTAAAGGTTATTAATAAGCTTATTAGGCCATTTCTGATTGTTGCGTTTATTTTAGAACATGACCTTAGTGATGCCATCACAATTATCAAGCTTTTAGTGTTTATTATGAAGATCTTATAACATTAGTTTGTTGAAAAGTATAAATACTGCTGCACTGCAAATGTTGCTTGTACTGAAAATGCAAACAAACAACAAATACTAAATTCTCCACATACAATAAAACCATGACTCAAACCAGAATATTCTGTTCACTGACAGCACAAAAATGAACCAAACCGCCTGTTCTCAACAGTCTAATTAGTATTCCTCAACCTATTTCCATCCATTAACAAACGCTTATCCGGGGTCAATTTCCATTGAATTTTTTTAATTCAAAAGACTACAGCTATTAGAAACATTGCTTAAGTCTGTGAAGATTCTCAGTCATCCAGGCAAAGTTGTCTGAAGATTGAGGGCTGTACTTCTTTAAGAAAGAAGTCCAGTTGCCATGACTCAATCTTGAGAAAACATTGCTTAAGTTATGAGCGTGATCAAATTAACTACAACTTTCCTTAAAATGCTTCCCGCAACCTTTTAAAAATCAATTTACCACCTAGTAAATCATACATACTACTTAACATTGTTAACCACCGAACCTCTACCAAAGTGATGGAGGGTAAGAGTTAGGCCAAGGAGGTGGAGGAGGAGAAAATAATCTGCTCATTATCTAAACCGTACAAAGCTCATCTGTGAAGCACGGTGGATGCAGTAATGTAGAAATCCATCTAAAGTGATTGGGAGCATCATCATGCAACAGAACATTGATCTAAAACACACATGGTCTAATAACTCAATGTAAGACTTCGTCAGAGGAAAAAAAGAGGAAGGTTTTAAACCTTCAACCAACTGAACATGCATTTCTCCTGCTGAAGAGGAGACTAAAGGGAGAAACCCTCCAAACAAACAATAAGTGAAGCAGGAAGAAGAAGCAACCAAGACTTTGGTGATGTTATTGCAAACATTTGCAACTAAATGTTCATTTCACTGACTTTAAAACTATCTGTTGTAATACTTTTACTCACTCAAAATGTGGGTCGTCTGATGCAAAAGCTGTTATCTTCAGTGCCGCTTAACTTAAAATAAAAGTTGAAATGATGGACTTTGTGTCATATCCATCCTTCAGTCTTAATCTAAAACGTTAGGAGCCATTCTTCTCAGTACTTCAGAAATGGACTGTAAACCAACCTGCAGCTGGGGCTAAAGTATTATTAACATTTAGAGTTCAGATCATAGAGGCCTAATCTTGTTTAAAAAAGCTCTCAGTAAATGCGAGTGTCGGTGTAGTTTCTTCATTCAATCACATACACATTACTTATTCCTCAACCAACGCTTCCTTCCTCATTACAGATTTATTCGCAGCCGTTCTTCACCTGTTATATTACAACAGCTCTGTGAGCTTCCTCAGTGTCCAGTCAGGGCTGGACTAAAGACGAGGGGTTAGTGTCCAGTCAGTCCACATCGATACTGACTTGATGTGACAGGCCAGCACACGTAGGTTAGTGAGTACTCACAGCATTGATGGTTGATCTACACAGGCACAAAAACATTGATTTACGTTTCAATAAATATTTCAAACAGCTGGTGGTAATTATTATCAAGACAGTGTAAATACTGTCTGTTTAAAAAAGTGCAAACGGGTAAATGTCTTCAGTACATTTAGCAGCAGGTCGGAGCCCTCAGACATGTGCTTTTGGACGGATGCCACTTGGACGCCAGAAAATAAATGAAATGTTTTCTGCGGCAGTCCTCACGGTGAGGCGCACAGTGCGCGCTTGGCGGAGCCTCGGTGCTCGCCCTGCTCGCAGTGAGAGGAGTGGAGTGCCCCGCCCCTCCGTGAGCCCCACAAGCACACAAGCAACAAACCCACCGCCGCACCGAGAGAGCCCCGCCGTCGGTAACGGAGAAGATGGCAGAGCGGCAACAGCAGAAACACGAAGGCAGGGTAAAAATCGGCCATTACATCCTCGGCGATACGCTCGGAGTGGGGACATTCGGCAAAGTGAAGAGTTAAGTCATGTTTTTGTGCCTTGTCTGACAGACTGTGTACGTTTTTTTGCGTTTGAGTTGGAGCACAGTGAAGTAGTGGTCGCCCCCCCTCTCGCCTCCTCCGTCAGCGCAGGGTTGAAGTTGTCGGTGGTCAGTGAGCAGTTTGCGTAGCTCGGCGGTTTAACGGCAGCAACTGACGACAGTTCGAGCGTAAACAGGTTCTGAGAATTCGGCCGATTGAAAGTCAAATTGTGTTCATCGAAGCCCCCGTGTGTAGCTACGGGTTTCAGCTATGGCAGGTGTCATTAACTGGGGGGCAGTAGCTACGAGGAGATGCACTGTCACGTTATTAATGTCGTGTAACGTTATGCAGTGAATCTTTTATTTATGTTACGTTAGGTGTCTTTGCTAAGTATTAAAGCAAAGGACATGTTTGCCTACCCCAAACCCACCGAGTGAGCGCTGTTAACTGATGTTTATAACCGGCACAGCGTTAGCCAGTCTGATATTTTATGCCATTGCTAGACGGAGATAGCTTCTTAAATGCCAGCTAGGTCAGAAAACCCCTTTGAATGGGTAGAGTTTACAGAAGAAGTATGTCACAGGATATTAATTGAGTTTTCTTAGCTAGTTTTCGGGCAGTCTGTGTGACCTTGTAAGCTTTAACTCCGTGCTCACCTCGCCTTTCTCTTGAGTGCGCAGTTTGAGGGATGTGTTAGCTTAGCAGCAGTGGACCACAGACCCACCTGACATCATGGTCACGTTATAAAACGTCCATAAATACTCTATAAGGGACAATTGTTTTCATATATAGTAGTAAAGAGCGGAAACCCTGATAAAATCCTCTTAATTTATATTAATATTATACTGAATTGTACAAAACACCGCTAATGGCAACGGGTGTTTGTGTTGGGATAACCCCTGTGAGAGTTTATCCACCCTTTGCCTTCAGGTAATACTTTATAACTGTGTTTGAAGTCAACCTGCGGGTTTGGCTGTTAACGTCACAATAACACAAGAGGCTCAGATAAGCAGATCGGACTCCAGTGTGTAATTATAGTGCTATAAATACTACAATATAGTGAAAAACTTAATGAAACAGTTAATGTAACGTAGTTGTATGTTGAAACCTAGACTGCAACAAGGGTTTTCAAATTAAACTTTAACCCATTAGTTTCTTTCTCCACCTTTCTTTGATATCTGTATATTTTGTGCTTTACTGCCTGTGTGTCATCGTTCATTGTGTCTGTGTCACATCTAAATTCTGTTGTCTTTTAGTTGGAGAGCATCAGCTGACAGGCCATAAAGTGGCTGTGAAGATCTTAAACAGACAGAAGATCCGCAGTCTCGATGTCGTGGGGAAGATCAAACGAGAGATCCAGAATCTCAAACTGTTCAGACACCCACACATTATCAAGCTGTAAGTTGAGAAAGACGACACATCCCTCTATCACACTTAAGGCTCTCAGTGGCGACAGACTACATTGTGAGGTAGCTGAGCTCTGTTATAGGAGTTACTGCTGTAATGTGGGTCTTTGGCTGTGTTGTCTTTCCTCTGTGTCGTGGCATGTTTTAGTTGTTCCTGTTTGTTTACTACAGCTGCACTGGACTGAGCATGTCTGCAGGGCTCTCAGGGGATACACACAGACATACCAATACACACACACAGGCTCCGAATTAGATAAATAAAATCTGTTTTGGTTAGTGTAAACCTCTAGTTAACGTGATAATTGCTGTATGGCAAAAATTTGTCTTAGCTCCTCATATGTTTTTTTTGACCTTGTCTTCCTTGTTTCTCTTTCCCTCTGTCTCCGTGGCCTCTTTCTCCTTGTCAGTCCATGTCTCTGTCGACAATCTCTGTGTTATTTTTAGTTCAGGGTAGGGTTAGTCCTCTGACACACCGTAAGCTATGGCAGATACATGAGCTCTCAGGTCGTGAGTAGGAGTACTGTGGAGCACTCTGTCATAGACATTATAAGTAAGACACAGGGACACATATGTATTTTAAGCACACACACAGGCTGCTTTAGTTTGCTACAGACAGCTTCAGACATGGACACAGGCCTGAAGAATGTAGACATATTGGCCCTGTTTGTAAAACTAGCAAGGAATGAAATTACTATATTTCACCAAATGTCTTAAATTCCCCTCAAGTGATCCCACTGGTTAGATTTCTCATAAACTCTATATAAGATGAAAATATTGTTATTTGATTTGTGTTTATTCCTTCCACAGTGCCAGCTGTGATGTGCTATACCCAGCGCAACAGGAATGAAGTAGATTGTGATGAAGCGCAAAATATCCCACAAGCAATCATGGGATTGGGCTTGGATTTTAATATACCCGACCTTTATGAAAAATAATGCTTACACTCAATATAAGCAATATATCACAGCCTCGTCTCACCTTTCTGTGCGTTTGTGTCCGTGTTATTATGCTATGCATGTTCTGAAGTAAACAAAATGGATCTAGAGATTCAGAGATGAAGGTCTGTTATTTATATTTGTATAGGTTAAGTGTTAATTAATGTAGAGTAAGTCCTCATCAACACAATGTTGACATTCTTGATTGTTACGTACGTTTCAGGTACCAGGTGATAAGCACACCCACAGACTTTTTCATGGTTATGGAGTATGTGTCTGGAGGTGAGCTGTTTGACTACATCTGCAAAAATGGACGGGTAAGGTATTTTTTCTGTTAAGTGATTGATTAATCTCTTGGCTGCAATCATTACATCTTAAGAAACTATGAAGTCAACAGTTGCCGCAGCTCAAACTGGTAAACAAACTGCCAGAAACAGTACTGGCATTATGAAGCAGAGGTTGGGATAATATGTAATACTGCCTTTTATTCAATACGAATTAAGGCATTTTTTAAAAATTGTTGTAACGTAGCTAAATTGCTACATTTATATGTTTTAATGTAAGTTCACAAATTGTTTTATTGAAGGACAGTTGTCTGAGCTCATTCTTACTCTCAGGGAACATTCAAATACTGTCTCTAATGCACATTGTTTAAACCACAGCTACCCTAGTTACATACACATTTTTTTTGCATCAGAACATTTAACTGGTACTTCTGTTAGAAAACTTTAGAAAAAAGTGATATGATTTATAGTCTATGAGTTATGAAAAAATTTAGTTCCCACATACCATAAAGTGAGTGAAAATGCAATGGTTTGAATTATTATTATTAGTACAATAATCCTACTTGAACTTTACCCACGCCGTATTTTTTTGTCAAAGCTATAGTGAAAGCATGCCTGTTCACATTGTGTCTTTCAGGTGGAGGACACAGAGGCTCGCCGTCTTTTCCAGCAAATTATCTCAGCTGTCGACTACTGCCACAGGCACATGGTGGTCCACAGAGACCTCAAACCTGAGAATGTCCTGTTGGATGCCAACAAGAACGCCAAGATTGCAGACTTTGGTAGGATCCCCACAGAACACAGTTATAGCTAGAGGGAGGGACAAAAAATTGGCTTGGCACAAAGATTGCTAGGCATTTTTTTCTTGTGTTCTTTGGGGGAATTAGAGCCGACTGGAACCAAGTAATTAGACAGTTTGATTAGAGTATGCAAGGGACAGTTTGTTTCTGAGTCATAATAAGCCATTATAATAAACTTAATTATACACTTGTGTAATTATATTTAAGTGTGAAATCACCACCATACACCTGCTAACCCTATTATTAAATTAACGGAGTGTCTTTTTGCCCGTTGTAGCATAATTGTTCTAAGAGAATGTGCCTGATGCAACATGACCATGAAAGAGAGAAATATTTTCAAAAACACACGAAGGCCCTTGTAAGCAGCAGGGTGTGTAGGGTGGAGAGAGGTCCCCTAGCAACGGCCACGTCTCATATCAAGTCTGGCAGGAAGCCTTGAGGCCTAGTGTCATCTGATAGGGAAGGAATCATAGGGGTGGGGTAGGGGTGTACAGCGGGAGAAGTATTTTGGCTGAGGTTAACAGACACGGGTGAGCAGGGAGAGGGAGTGTTAGGGGAACAGGGATACAAGATAAAGGGAAGGTCACATCGCTGAGTGTCTGGTGTTTAGCATTTGGCTGATGCCCTTGCAGGCGGAGAGAAGTTCATCCAATTAGATGAGCTTTGTCTGCAGAGCTTAGAGTCTTTGCCGGCTAAAGGAGGATAAAGATATCAGTGGTACCCACTGTGTATAACTCTTACCCTTCATGTGATGGTCCATGTTCAGTTTAACCTGTGCGTATCAAAGGATCAATCACAGTAATATGATAACAGATGATTGTTGTTTTAGTCTAGATTACTGTCAAAGTGGAGGCAGAAAGGTGTTAATCTGTGTTTGCCTTGTGATTGGCCAACAGGTCTGTCAAACATGATGTCAGATGGGGAGTTCCTACGGACAAGCTGTGGCTCACCCAACTATGCTGCTCCAGAGGTCATCTCAGGAAGGTGTGTATATGTGTAATCCAATTATGCAACTAATCATTTCAGATCTGATCATTTGTTTGGACCCCCCCTCAACTTATTTAGAATGTGTGATTATTTATGAATATTAATGATTAAAAATAAATTCTGTAACTGTTGAAGATATGTAGTGTATATAGTGTAGTCTTATATGTAAGGAACAAAGTAAGGGGTTGGGGGTAACAATTATGATTATTCATTGTTATATAACATTTATGACTATCAGATTACACACTGTCTGGATCACTTACTTTGTTGCCTGTCACATCTTCTGTCAGGCTCTATGCAGGCCCAGAGGTGGACATCTGGAGCTGTGGGGTGATCCTGTATGCTCTGCTGTGTGGCACTCTGCCGTTTGATGATGAGCACGTTCCCACACTGTTTAAAAAGATCAGAGGGGGAGTGTTCTACATCCCAGAGTATCTGACCCGCTCGGTGGCCTCGCTGCTGATGCTCATGCTGCAAGTGGACCCACTGAAGAGAGCCACCATCAAAGACATCAGGTACTGGCCTCACTCAGTTGGGTCAAAAGTCCCTTGAATCCCCCTTTATCTCATTTGTTAAAGTCACATTATTCTATTATCTTACCCTTTTTTTGTTTTTAGCAGTGGTTTGATTAGATGTACTGTGTTGATACTCACTGCACAGACCATTTTCATTTTCTCAAAAAAAAAAAAAAATAATAAAGTGGTGAGAAGAAATCTGAAGAGAATATTTTCAGTAGTGGTTCTTTTCTCATCTAATTTCTACACTTGTAACCTGAAATCTCCTCCATCTGAAGTGTCAGTAAACAAACAGACTGTTGTGTTTGGCAACAGGAGTTCATTCAAGTTTAAAATGTGACATCATGGTGTGACATTTTAAGATTGATAAAATCAACAATATGTGTGGCATCATAATTTCACAGTAGCTGAACGTTGCGTTGATCCCGTCCTTTGTCAGGGAACATGAGTGGTTTAAGCAGGACCTGCCAGGCTACCTGTTCCCTGAAGACCCCTCATATGACGCCACAGTCCTGGATGAGGAGGCCGTCAGAGAAGTGTGCGAGAAGTTTGAATGCACTGACTCCGAGGTTGTGTCCAGCCTCTACAGTGGAGATCCACAGGTACACTTGCAAACTTTCATAGTGTTTTTAATAGAAGTGAGTGTTTCCACTGTTTCTAAAACAGGTTTTGTTAAAAAAATATATACATATGTACAAAATGTTTTATTTTCATAAGTGTCTCTAGAGCTGTGCATGAATCTTGAGATAAGGTAGAGCTAGTTCCATAACTGCCCTGTTCTGCTTCACTTCTCATCAGGCTCAGACTTTTATAGATTGCCCAGACAAAAGATGTCTCTTGTTAGAAAATAAGTAGGTATGCGTGGGTTAGACCTTTTCAGTAATGCGAAAGTATGGCTTTAATCTCAGTAAATTTGCTCGTCTTATTTTCATCCTCTTTCTGTCCATCCAGGATCAGCTAGCAGTAGCCTATCACCTTATAATAGACAACCGACGGATCATGACCCAGGCCAGCGAATTCTACTTGGCCTCTAGTCCTCCACAGGGCTCCTTCATAGAGGAAGGCATGCCACTACCCCCTGGAGTCAAACCGCACCCTGAGAGAATGCCTCCACTCCTGGCTGATAGCCCCAAGTCCCGTTGTCCTCTGGATGCTCTTAACACCACCCGGCCCAAACCTCTGGCAGTGAAGAAAGCCAAGTGGCACCTCGGTATCAGGAGTCAGAGCAGACCGTATGATATCATGGCTGAGGTGTACAGGGCTATGAAACAACTTAACTTTGACTGGAAGGTAATAGGATATGCCTTACACTTAGACATTTTCATACAGTATATGCAAAGACATATTACATACTAAGTAACTTGTCTGGTATTTCATGTAGGTGGTGAACCCCTATCATCTGCGAGTGCGGAGGAAGAATCCAGTGACGGGCAACCTAGTGAAAATGAGTCTGCAGCTCTACCAGGTGGACAACAGATCCTACCTCCTCGACTTCAAGAGCATTGATGGTTAGTGATTGACAAAATGACCACTTAATTCTTTATTTAGCACCATCACAAAGTCAGAATTTGAGTTTGTCAAATATTTTACTTAATCAGTTGCTGCAATCTCACCCACATTCATTATGCTGTACTTTGTAATTAGTGAAAATGATCAAATATAAAACTTTAGCAGTTCATAAAGTGGTGAACACGAACATTATTTTCAAAGCCATTATCATGGCTATAGTTACTAAATATTGTACTACAGTTTTAATTTTGCTCCATTAACTTTGACACAGTTTTTAATTTAGATTTAATTTAAGAAAAACTACTTTTCCTAATGCACATAGGGCGTTTTCACACCTTAGTACGTTTGCTTTGGTCCGAATTAGTTTGTAAACTTGTATCATTTTCCCCTTGGTTCGGTTTCTTTTCACAAAGGGAAAAATCCAAGCGAAAAATGCGCCACTTCAAATCACGCAATTACTTCCTCTCTGCTTATTGGTCAGCTGTGTCGCCGCGGGAACAACAAAAGTAAATGCAGGAAGAAGATCCTGTGTAGTGGGCCACTGTATATTTCGACCAGATATCTATAAGACACTGCGCCTTCTAATGGCATCACGTTTGTTCTAACAAAAAAAATGTAATTCTACACGATTCAATGCCCTCAGATAATGCGATTCATAGCATCTGATCCTGTTTTAGTTTGGTACGCTTTCTCACCAGGCGTTTTTGGGGGTTGTGGTGCAGTTGTTTAGCTTCACAACTGAATGCGATTACTGTTTTCACACCAGACCAAATGAGCCGGGGGGAAACAAACTCAAGTTCAGTTCAAACGGACTAAAGCCTGTAGGTGTGAAAGGGACCTTAGACAAAACATGACTGATCTGATTGATTGATTCATTATTCTTAAACCATGAAGGACTCTATTTTACTATTCTTGTACTATGCGGATGCTGACTTTCCCTCTGCTACCGTCAGATGACATCATTGAGGCTGTGGGCTTTAAATCTGGTTCATCCACTCCTCAGAGGTCAGGCTCCACAGCAGGTCTCCACAGACCCAGACTGAGCATTGATTCAGCAAGCCCAGCGATTGATCTGCCCCAGCTCAGCTCCTCTCTCCCAGGATCCCTGTCCGGTAGCTCCCATCTGCTCACCCCACGTCAGGGATCACACACCATGGACTTCTTTGAAATGTGTGCCAGTCTGATCACCACACTTGCACGTTGAGGCCTGACAACTCAAGTAGTCTAGATGTTTTGGAGTGACTTCCTCTTTCTGTCTCCTCTCCATCTCGGCTTCAATTGAATTGGACTGGAAGGGTGAAACATGAAAAGCAATGCCCATGTGGTTTTTTACCTCAGATGAAGGAGAGAGAAAGAGAAAACATGCAGATTCTTTTCTTTTTTTCTTATTTTGACACAGTTCTTGGGTCAGAGTCTTGATGTTTAAGCATCGGGCCACATTTTGAGAAAACTGATCCTGGGACTAGAATTTACTGGAGGCCAGCAAAGTAAGAGGTCATGGTTTACAGTCATGTTGAAGTCAGCAAAGATCAAGCTCACTGTCACTCCACCCACCTTAAGTCTATTATCAGCTGCTGAAATGTCATCCTGCTAAGTTTCCCCCAGACCATTTTTTGGAGGTCAGTTTTTCTTCTTGTTTTATATTATAATTCTACGATGATTATATATAGGACGTATGTTCTGTGCCTGAGGGAGTGTAACCACATGTAAAATATTATTTCAGGTTTTCTATGGTTTGTAAAGAAGCAACTTTTGTTATCCATGTATATTACATGTATATTGCAATCACATTACGTAGCTGAAAAGGTTGACAAAAGTATACCAAATATTATACTTTATGCATCATAAAGAAGATTATTATTATTTAGATATTAGATCCATATTTATTTTTGAGAGATTGTTTTTTTAGGCACCATAATTATATTATTTAAGCTTTACGTCATACAGCATAGTTTTATCCTGATTTTGATTCGATTGTAGTTGATTAATGAGCCTACAGAGACAGCAGAATAGTTGAACAGATCTGCTCTGCATGGTACTGACCGTGTGCTGCATTGAGTGCTGAAGCAGACACACACTCATTCATCTCACATGAATTTTCACAATCACCATCTGATTATTTCGAGGAGCAACGGACTATCTCACTTTATTTCAAAGATTAATATCACAATCATTTTTATGCAGTAAGTACCACAAATATGCAAGACACACACAGACTTCTTTACACTTGAGTTGAGTCCTTAACAAATGACAAGTTGAGCAACTGTTAATATGCTGCTCAGCCATGCGCACCCAGAATATAATTAAAAAGGCAGGCAGGCCTCTGACATCAGGTTGACAGACACGAGCAGAAAAATGGTAAAAAGGCAAAAGCCATGTCCTGTTTGTAATGAAGTGTGCAAGTTTTTTAATAGTTCATCGGTATAGCTATTAAATTTATATTTATTATTGTCTGTTTTATTATTGCCTTTGAATTGTAAGGACAGAACAAGGGTCAGTCTAAAATAAAGAGCCAGTGCAGAGATGATAAATTCATGTGAGATGTCATGTGTCTGTCGCAGGACAGTATAAGCCACAGACACCTTTCTCCGGTTGCCTTAAAGATTGCAACATAGTTGTTGTATTTAAATGGAGAGTGTGTGCATGGTCCCGTGTGTGTAATGTAGATCAGATAGCTAGAGTGTGTCACACACTTAACACTGGTTTGCCAGGAGGGTCTTTGCAGTGGTTTTAATTAAGGAGTTAGCGAAGTGATGAGAGTAAAAACAGGATGTGCATTTTAGCTGAGGCTGTGTTGTCAGTGAGTCTATCTTCTGTTTAGCTGTCCGTTCAGTCCGCACTTTAAAACTCATTTGCTGAGTTTGTTTGCACCTATGGATCTTGCCGGGGTTTATTTTTAAAGTGTAGATTGTCCTGTCCTGAATGTAAAGTGAACGCTGGTCATGGTCAGATGAATCCTTCTTGCTGTCTTGCTCTCCGGTTTTGGTTTCTTGGTTGGAGTTCTTGTAATGGAGAGCACTGGACTGTTGCCTTTCTACTGTTTTCAGTAAAACACAGAGTGGAGAGTAGTATGTAGTCTACTGTAGACTGGTGTCACCATATGTAATAAATGCTGTAAATAAGACATTAGAAAATGAATCACAATATGATTAAATACAGACTGCAGGTATATGATTGGCTTAAGTTACTTGAAGTAAAATTGTGAATTCTCTTCTTTCATATGGTTAAGAATGAGAATATTTCATAATAATTGGTTTCCCTGAAAGTATTGATTTACCTGTTTCACTTTATTGGTTTTGTATTAATTCATGAATATTTATCTCATGTCTTATTTATTATTTCCTATTGGCAATGTGGAATATTAGTCATGTAGACTACAACTAATCATCCAGAAAAACATGCTGCCAGCTCAGTACTTTGTTGGACCTAAATAATAAGATGTGAACTGAGCGTCTGGTTTGTTGCTCTGCAGTGTTTTACCAGTTTATAGCTTTTGCCTTATGGGAGAATTGTGGAGAGTCACTGATGAAACTTAAAGGTCACATTCTTTGCTACTCTGCGGAAACCCTTTATTTACATTATATGTCACTATGTATTCTGTGTTTTTGTTTTGTGTAGGGGTTGTCTTTCCTGTCTGTGACATCACATACAGTCCTGAATATACTTTTATGTCAGAGAGAAACTCCCTGCTGCTCCCTGCTGAAAGAAACATGCAACTGCACGCACGCACACACACACACACACACACACACACACACACACGCACACAGTTAACCACCATTCCACATTAGTTCACAATACTCTCTGTTGCTTTCTTACAATGGCTTCTCCTGTGTATAGTTAGCAACTTTGGTCACATCAGGATCATATCTGGCCATTATGCATTCATTCCTGATACTGCTGCTCGTGACAACACAAAATATTTATAAATGAAGTGCACTAACTAGGAGATGTCATAGGTCGGATTTGAAAACTCCTCTGACATAATCAGTATTTACTGTCAAATGTAGTACTGTACTATTACAACTGTATGCAACTACAATTACCAGTGGCATGTTAGTCATGTAAACTGTAATCTGTGAGAGAGCTGGAGACACATGCCAGATGGCCTAATCAAATGCAGACTTTCTGTGTTGTACCAAAGTGGGCATTTTCAGCAGCAAAGCTGTGCTCTCTGTTTATCTGTGGGGTTCTCATTAGTGTCAACTTAAATCTGTGTGTGGGTGCACATGCATACTGTGCAAGAACGTGAACAAGGGTGTGTTTCTGTGTGTGTGCTTATGTGACAGTGCGTGTCAACTGTCTCCCTGTCTCTGTCTGATTGGGGTTTGGATATTTCTTGTTTTGCACTGCATGATATTGCTGTTATGATTTGCACTTTAAGTATTTATTGAACAACAATAAACCTAAATATAAAAGGAAAACGTTTCATGTCTTTGTCAAGTTGCACACGCCACATTGACACACACCACAGAGATTTTTTTCGCCCTCAGATATCAACACTATCACTTCTATACTTTGTCTGTCTCTAATACTAATAATTAATCAGCCTGATGGAAAGTCTTAAAAAATAAAACAATTTAAACACAACCTTTCTCTCCAGAAGGTGAAACTGTGACTAATACATAACTGGTAGAAGAAGATGTCTTAAATTGTATATTTGTACAATAAGATTCATGTTGTTTATTAGATACATGATACATGAGATAATTATATTAGCTTAACTTGTTAGAATTAAGCATTTAAATACTTTGGCACGAGCAATTACATAAGCACTTAAACAGTCATTTATGGGTTTTCATAAGACAAAAATGTTCAATAAAATTACAAAGTAGAAAAGAACGTACAAAAAAAGCACAGTAACACAAATATTTGGAAGAAACTGGACAAATATCAGGTAAATTTTAAAAATGGTCTTTAAAACAAAGTCCTAATTCCTGAAGGAAATTACTAAAAATAGATCAGTTGTAGGGTTTTCTAAATATTGCTGATGACCAAACTTGAAAATCTTATCAATCTTAAACATAAATAAGATGAGATGAATATTTAGATACTTATAGTGTGTTGTGCCCCAGCCCTGAACGGTGGATTATTATTATTATTATGGAGTTATATGTTCTCACTGTCACTTGACACTGTCAAGTGTCCTCATGATGGCGTCTTCGTACCAAAAAAAACTGTCTAAAAAAGCCAACATTTGCCATCATCTTTTCTTATTTGCATCTCAAAAATGTGTAATTTTCCTTAAAAATGCCTCCAGGGTCACTGTACAGAAAACCAGTGTGTCTGCAGCGGTTTGTAGGTCCTTTGCTTGCAGCAGTTCTCCTAGGTACTTGGTTCAAAGTTACTCAGCGCCACGAGCCAAACTGTCTTTCACTGGATTTCACACACTGAGATCAGATCATCACAAAGATCAGAAACAGCAAAGAAAGATTTCCAGTTTTTGAGATATTGCTTGTCGAGAAATCCCCATTTCCTGCTCCTTGTCATACTGATCCAGTAGCACAGTGATCAGATACAAAAGAAGTTGTAGTCGAGAGGATGAAGTTACTGTCACAGTATTAGGTGATTGACACAGGTCACAGTGTGAAGAATAACACTGCAGACAAATGCTGTTTCCTCTGCCTGGCTGCATTTCGTTGGGCTGTTAAAAAAATTATGTCAAAAAGTGATGTCATGTCCTCACTATTCAAAGGCAATAATAAAGAGAGAATACGTGTAATTCATCCTTACTCCACAGTTAAGCGTACAGGTCTGGAGGAGGTAAAATGAGCATTTCAGGATGATCAAAGTCCAACTCCTTTGTTGGGTTATCTTTAGGTCTGTGGGTAAAACAGATTTAAAAATAAATAAATATATCTTCTTCCCCCTTCTAACAAATACGTGTCCACATTTACTACTACTTTAGTCACAGATGAGCTGTGACCTGCTTGTGACCATAAATATGATACTACTGATAAACGCAAGAAGAAATTACAAGGAATCAGCAACTAGCGATCCTACCAGGACACAGGCCAACTTAACTTCCTGGCAAGGGGAGGAGTAGATTCCCGATCTATCTCTCCTCCTCTTAAACAATGAAACACTCTTTGTGTTCAGCAAGGAAGGAAATGTGTCTTTCTACAGGTTGCACTGCATGTTTACCACTGTGTGTGTGTGTGTGTGTGTGTGTGTGTGTGTGTGTGTGTGTGTGTGTGTGTGTGTGTGTGTGTCTTATAACTCCACTTACGGATGAGCTGCTTCTTCAAGCACAGGACCTGAGATGGAACGACAAAGTAGTTTGACATTTAAGTTTGTAACATTTTTTAATCAAAGACATAGCTGCTCTATAAATGTAATAAGAATTTTTCATTCATTCGCTTCTGAACAAAAAAACAAATTTTCAGGTATTACTTACTTGTCACGACTGCAGCGCTACTGTTAAAAAAAAAGAAAAAAAAAGCTAAATTTAAAACCCCATTTGCGTGTTTGTACATGTTTGTGTGTGTGTGTATTGATGTGTATTGATGTGCATAATGCGTACCTGGCAGCTGGCTCCACAGGTTTGGGTGAATGGAAAAATGTTGCCAACTTCTGAAGGGCTTCATGTTTTGATCTGATAAAAAGACAAATACACATGTAGAGTATATATAGTATTTATATGTATACATATAGTATGTATACATATATATATATATATGAATATACTGTATCTTTAGAGAGGAACGGGTGAACTCACTGGATATGGGGTCCGCCTGCACCCATGTCACTGTGACTGTGCTGATGATTCACGCTGAGATCTTTGTTTCCTAAAGAAGTAAATGAAACAACAAATAAACACACTTTCGTAAGACACTCCTACAGCAATCAGACAGAAAACCGTTACCAACGGTTACCAACCCACAGCTTGCCATTACACACTTTGATAATTACAGTGCTGTGAAAAAGTGGAAATTTGCCCCCTTACTTTATTGTTTGTCACCCTTAAAGGATTCAGATCAACAAAGAAATTGGAATATTACACAAAGCTAACCTGAGTAAAAACTAAATGCTGTTTTTAAGGGACCAAAGCTGTCAAAACCTACCAGGCCCTATGTGAAAATTTAATTGCAGCATGATTTTAAGGCAACTTCTGGCATTACAAGGCATGCCTTTTTTTTTATGATTAAAAAACAGATTTATAGATGTGTCAAGATTAATGATATCCTCTAAAAATGTCACACTGAATCCTAAAAACCAAAAAGGAGGAGTGTGAATTTCAATACTAACTGTGTCAACTGTACGTGTATACATTGTACAAGTACAAGAAAATATAATTCGGAGATATCCAGCGATGTCCAGAAATGACTTATGTAGTGTATTGTATAAAAGTATAATATAATAATGTATATGTATTTAAAAAGAATAAAACAATAAATGGAATGAATACACATGGATGGAATATATAATGCAGAAGGAAGCACAGATAAGGATGGAAGGATGTGTGGATAAGAATGTCATTCTAAATATAAATTTTTTTTGCAAATATACTTTTTAGCATACTTCACATCAAATTTTTATACTTTAAGTATTTTCTGGGCATCTGCAGGATTTCTCCAAATGATATTTTATTGTACTTACAATGAGAAAGTAAAGGTATAAAGCTTTAAGATCAAAAGGTAGAGCTGCAAGCACTGGATCTGGCCTCATGGAGGAGGATGCATCTTTACAACACTTAGTACCCACAGTTTCCGCAGTTAGTGTTGAAATTTACACTCCTCCTTTTTGTGATACCTTTAGAGGATATCATTAATCTCAAAACACTAATAAATCTGCTTGTTAATCACAGAAAAAAAATCTACATGTGAAACATCTCATTTGTTGTATCTGCACAACCACAACAAGATAAAGCAGGGAACAGATACAGCGTGACATGACACTTTTTCTAAGCTATATAACATACTGTCAGGTGATAATTATCTGACAAAGATGCCAGATGTTAAGGTGATAAGGCGGCTGACAGCTTAATATTTCTTTTTTGTTACCTAATTGCTTAGTAGCGACACAAGTAATCTATATCAAATCAATAAAAGCCACAGAGCTGAAGTACTGAAGTGTTAATGCAGGATTTTAAATTGGGATCTCTTACCCATGTCTGGCATGGAGAACGTCCTGCTGTGACCCCTGTAGAAGAAAATACATAAACAAGACAAGAGACTGGTCTTAAAAAATACAAAAATCAATACACTGAAGCTGCAAAGAAATAGCATGAACCAAAAGCTAACCGTTCACCTAGGCTGACTGAGGCTGACTTACATTGGAACCAGTGGATCTGCAGTATCACGAGCAGGTGAGAGAGTGTCATCATCATCAACAGTCCACTCTTCACTGTCGTCTGAGACTGAAAATGTCAACATGAGTATTAAACTGCTGATGAAGAAGTTGAATACATTCATAAGAATATACGGTACTCACAGCTTTCTGCTGATAGTGGATAGTGATTTGAGGCCCTGATAAAAGCATAAGACATAAGAAGAGCAGCTATAAATCATCATTTTGAACATAACAGTGTAATGAATAGTTAGTAAGAAGACGCATGTGTTTTTTTCAGTGTTTCCAACCTGCTCCCTGTGCTGGTAGCCTCTCCATCAACAACAGCGTGGCCGGTCTTGCGGTTAATTGCTGTCTTCATCCCCATCTCGACCATCTCCTTGGTGTCCAGCTCCACATGATCCACTGCGACGTACCCATCTGGAAAACACACTCTCACAATCACTAAAAGGATCCACAAGCAAGGATTATAGCACTCAAGTTACCTTTCAGTCAAGGCAATTCATTCTCTCTTGTGACTCAGACTTTATACAGCTGGGTGTGTATAAGGGTGGCAGCTTCCTCGTGTGATTTATGTTGTTTTCATCTTAACTCTGCTGCAATGCAATGTGTTCAAGTGTTTACAGATTAGAGAAATGGTTTCATCCAACAAACAGAACTCTTTCTCTACACACCTTCCTACTTCTTTATGCAGTGTTTTATCATGGAGGTAAAACATTGGTAGTGATTTTTAGGACTCACAGTTATTGCTGCTGTCCCTGGCTAGCCATTTCCCTTTGGGACAGCTGGTTGTTCGCATGATACTGATGATGTCTCCGTTCTTGACGAGAAGGTCGTTCTTACGTCCCTTTGTCGTCACGGTAACCTTTGCCTGGTACATGGCTTCCTCCTGTCCTGTGATCTAACAAACACCGTAGCAAGTTAATGCACACATACAAAAACAGGAATTCAAAGGTTTGACATTAAACATACTTCATAATACATTTAATACATTTCAAAGCAGACACTTTGACAGCACTAAAAGCTTTGGCATAAGATTGACAAGCACATCAACATATTTACGGCTAACTAGTTAGCAAACAGTTGATAACATCAGCATTTAATCCTAATTGTGTTTTTAGTCATCTGACTTTCAGCTCTATATTTAGGTGACTACCAATTGCTGATGGAAATATCTACCTCTTTAGCACCCACCTCTTTTGGCTGCCACCAAGACAAATATAAAAACAATGTTATGATGGGGACTATGGTTTGGAATAAACAAAATAAAGAAGAAAACACTGTATATCCGAGGGACACTACAGGTTAGATTATAATCCCTGTTTAGGTTTTTTTAACTGCATGAATTTAAAGATTAAATGTTATCTTTAAATTCTTAGGCAACAGGCAATAGGCAACTCAAGCTAAACAGGGTTTAATTCAAGCTCAGTTTACTGTGCTCAGTCCCACAGTCATGCACCCTCTCTCTCTGCAAGTTCCTGGAAGATTTAGTACTACCTCCTAAGGGACGCTGAAATTTTAGCCCCCAGAACTTATCTCTAAAGCAGGCTGAGGCCAGTGCAAACAAAAGCAGAACCTGAACCAAGAGGATTCAAGTTCCTGCAGTCCAAAAGTCCTAATAGTAGTGATTTGCCCTGCTGGTAATGGGGAAATATTGATTATAGCTTCTTTAAATACAGTGTGTAATCACTTCTTGACATTAATATCGAAGTAATATTGTCAATTCGTTCATGCCTTTAATGTGTCGCATTCTTTTCGTTCAGCCAAATAAATTGACCTACAAAAAAGTTGTTGTAAATAATAGTAATACTACTACTACTAATAAAAATGATCATGATAATAATGACACTGTTGTGGTAACAATATATTGCAGAAATAACACTTAATTCACAGATCTCCTGTCAGAAATATCAGCAACAAAGAAACAAATGTTGAACCAGATTCCATTTGAGCCTTCCACTGGGAGGAATGAATCCAGACAGGTTTGTATGCCAAGACTTATACCCCACCCTCCCCCACTGCACATTCACCTTTCATACCTCCCTTCTCTGTGAAAATAACATTGCTCACTTTGAATTTCCTCTTTATCTCGTTCTCCTTCTTTTCCCTCTCTTTCTGCTCCTTCTTTTCTCGTTCCTGTTTCTCCTTTAGCTCCTTCTTCTCTTTTTCCAGGCGCTGCTTCTCTTTCTTTTTCAACTCTTTCTCATCAGGCCCTTCTGCGCTGACTTTCTTTTCACTCCTGCAAAAGAGAGGGTGACGGATATTGTCTTGTTTCAAAGGGACTCCTTGAGCATGTTTAAATAGTGGAAGCGATAATGCAGAAAACATAGGAAGGCTAGACTCTGTCATCACTATTCGTGTCGGGGGTGGGGGGTGGTGGTGGGTTTAACTGAGATGAAAAGACAAGTGGGTCAAAAAAAATAAGGCCTTACTTGCCGAACCTGCCCGTCTTGGTTTTCTCTTCAGTCTGAAAATACAGACAAAGGTATAAAGCTTAATTCATTTTAGCAATGCTAGTCGTTTAGGAAAATTGTTTTTAATTCAGAACAGTGACAAAGCTACTTACTGCTTCCTGTGCTGCCTCAGCATATGGATCTGTGGTAAACAGATAGTTATGTAAAAGTGGTGCAAAACTGTATAATCCAATTCCAAATACAAGGAATGTTCAAAGCTTGAAAATTACTTCAGTGATCCATATTGACACAGTCACACAACACAATAATAATTAGGTCAGGTGAGATGAGAACCAGTGGCGCTAAATTCTGCCTGGATGCTACATGGTGAGACGAGTTTCAGGGAATTTGTATTTGAGTTTAGTATATTGTCACACTTCATGCAGTGAAATACAATGAAGACATTTTTAGTGTTTATGTGTTAAGTGATTGGCAGAGATGTTAACATATCTTATCAATATAACTATTCAGATGTGGTCTAACTGTTGTGATAATATCTAGTGTCCAGTTGGTCTGATGTCTAATATGGCATCACTAAAACATTACTCAATAAGAGTCCTTACTCTTTGGTGGTCCTTTCCGTTTCTTGCCACCCTCTGTCTTTCCTCTCTTCTTGGTGGCAGATGTGCTGATGTCCTCATAGACATTTTCTGTACTCTCGTAGACATTGTTGCCGACATACGTTTCAGACCTTGTTGGGAATCAGAAGAGTTCTCAGAAACGACAGCATTTATTTCTAAACACAGAGAGTATGATTACATTTATTTGTCTTACCCTGCCAGCGGTAGATTATCTTGGTATTCATCTTTAAGCGCTGATACTGCATGGACCTCAGGTACTGGAGCATTTATCCCATTACTGTAATACTCTGGAAGACTCTGTCCATCTTTAGTTTCTCCACCAGTGCCATTCCCCAATTCTGATACTGGGAGCTCTGGAGAATGAGCAACTGAAACTACACCATTAGACTCTGGGACAACTGTGGTATCTGTCTCCGGGACTTCAGCAGAAACAGGGAGCTCTGCAGAATAGGTGTAACCTATATGAAACAAATTTAAGGAGTGCTGAAGCCGGGTGAAGCCGGATCCATCGAGTTGTCAAGTGTAATGTGCGTGTGTGTGTGTGTGTGCAATGTTCACATCATTACCTTCCACTACAGAAGGAAGAGGAGGGATGAATTCATTCAGGTTGACAGAGCTTGGTCTGGCAGGTTTCGCTGGTGGAGGACCCAGAGAACTGCGGTCTGGGAAGACCTTCTTGGGTGGAGGAGGATGAACCACCAACGGCTCGGGGATAGTGTCATACCCCTCTTCAGTGATGCCTTCCAACAGTGGAGGGGCTTGTGCTGCAGATTTTTTTTCATAAAGTTATATAAACTTTTTTTCAGATACTTTATATCCTCATTTAGCAGTAAAACATTAAACATATAGGATTTCAAAGCAGATGCTTCAACAGAGACACCTGAAGGAAATGCAATGTGAGAGCATGCATTTTTGTGGGAAACCAAAGCAGAGCAGCACATTGTGGAAACTGTTGTGATGTAACTCTGCAGAGCAAAGATAACAGAAATATTGGGTGCTATGCGAAGATGGAAAATACAGACATTCTCCCTTGAAGAACTATAGTATGTTTTATTGTACTGATTCTGTATGTACCTTTAGTTTTTATGTCTCGTCTTTTACATTGAAGGACTTGTAAAGCGCTTTATTTTAGAGATGAGCAATATAATTATATATTGATCTTGATTATATCTTTCAAACTTGTACTCAAGATGGACTGCACACAAAGTCTTCAAGCCAGGGGACATTTTTAAATGATCTGTGTTGCAGTATCAAAAAATGCTTATCCTCTAGAAAGTAAGTATAGATTTGCAAGAAAATTACTTTGATATATTATGTTGGTCAACAGACATGATGAAATGGCAAATGAAATGTGGTCGTTTAGAATTGACGCATGCATAAACATCCGCTGCAGCTCTCTGTCATAATGATGGACATGCCACTGTCACTGCTCCTCCTTTCCGTCATTGCTGACATACCTCTGCCCTGCCTGCTGCTAAGTTGTTTCTGGCACAAAGAAGCGTTGTCAGAACTGTTCTTGTTTTATATATACGTGTGTGTGTGTGTGTGTGTTTAAAGCTGCTTTTCCTAACCAACACCTGACACAAAGACAACACCTGTGACATATACCACACTTCACATGCCAGATTCTTTGTATAGCAGAAACCCTACAGTAACAAACAATGCTATACAGCTGTACAGATACGTTCTTATGTACTTAATGTTTTGGTGAGGTGAACAATAAAACTTAATCTAAATAATCAGATAGCTGACAAGAAAACAAAAAACTGAGAAGAGAAACTCGATTGTAGTGCGACCAGACTTACGGTGGTCAAGGCCGTTGACTTGTGCTGTTTTCAGTGGGAAAGCATTCCCTGCCCGATCTTCATAATCGATGGGTGGGAGGTCTGGGAGGGAGTCGGCAAGGTTCTCAGGAGGGGGCTGTTCCTCGGGTGGAGGGGTGATTGAGTAAGATGTGCTGAGATTTGTCAATGGGCTATGAACAGACGAGTGTAAGATATTAGGGTTTTAACAGCATGTTAATTAGTGTTAACAACACTCCTGTAAGTGCACTAAATGTTTTCCTGATGTTAGTGTTCTTTACCTGGTGGTCTTTCTGCGCGCCTTCTCCAGAGCACTGAAAATCCTCAGGTCACCTGGAAGAGTCCGCTTCCCTGGGCTCATGTCCGCCGCCCTTTCCAGGGCTGACAGGGCTGAGATTGAACGCTCAGTTTTGGGAGATTGCTGGATGGGTGAGGTTTTTAGTACTGGAGATGGAGGCGTTGCCACTGCAGCTATCTTTACAGCCTCTATACCAGCCTCAGCTGCAAACTCAGGCTTAAGAGGAGACGGAGATGGAGTGGAGGCAACTGCAAGAGGACTGTCAGCTGTTTGACTGGGTGGGGGGGTTGAAGCAGCACGGCGTAGACTGGGAATGATTTCATTTTGGCTTGCTGGTCTAGAAACAGGCGGGGCAGGAGTGGAGTGGAGTGGAGTTTCACTCTGTAGGGTTACTTTAGGAGTTGGAATATCAGGAATAAAGGAAGGAGGGGGGCAGAAGCTGGGAATGGCAGGGATAATGGAGGGTGGGGACATTTCCATGGTAGCACTGGAGTCAGGTATGCTTGAGGTGTGTAGCAGAAGGGCCTTTGGAGGAGAGGTTTCAGGCTGTGGTGGTGTGTCATCAAATTCAGAAGGTACTGGGATAAGTGGAGCTGGTCCAGATATGTCTGAGCTGGGGGTGTCTAGGATAGGATCAGCTGTGATCTCCAATGAATCTCTTTTTGATAACTTCTTGAAACCTAGAAAACTCTTCTTTGGCGTTGTAGCTTTAGGTGGAGGTGAGGCTGGCACCAGCTCAGCTGTGCTCTCTTTCTGTGCTGCAGGGAGCACCAGTGAGAACCTCTTGTCTTTGCCATTCTCTTTCTTCTGCTTTTTATCTGATGAATCATCATTGAGCTTCCCTTTGCTTGTTTTAGTTGTTTTGTCTTTACCCACTTTCGGCTTCCCTTCACTCTTGTCTTTTCCCTTTGAGTTAGTCTGAATCAGTGGCATTTTACTCTCCTTCTTCTCCTCCTTGAAGACCACTCTGGGGGCGAACAATGTCTTTCCTTCCAAGCTCTGGTTGATAGAGGTGATCAGGGTGGGGCGTGCTCCTGCAGGTAAGTGATGAGTGGGGCTCTGGGGGGGAGGGGCAGCTTTTGGTTTCTCTAGGATAGCAGGTTTGTTCTTGGGTAGCTTCTGGAGCAGTTCTTCATCTTGGAACTTGGCCCTCAGGGCCTTAAAGTCCATTGTGTCCTGGTAACAGATTTGTACAATGCAATACTGTTAAAGTCCAAATACATTATCTGTGTATTCACCTGATATGTTTGGAATCACAAAGATTAAGTCACTTATTTCTGAAGGTGTATTTTCTTATCTTCCCCTGCTAATTTGAGAAATAAAATAAGTACAGAGAGTTTATTTGTACAGTCACCTAACAGAGTTTCAACACCTGCGCGCACACACACACAGTCACACAGACACAAGAGGCTCATATTATGTCAGTATAGGCTATATAATACTACTATATAACTGTCTTACTATTGCCTGCAATACGTTAGTGAACAATTTAATCTAATGACATGAACTTGGTTTCAGCTTAATAACATTTCATACGGCGTCACTGCTCGCAATATAATACAAACTTACTATAATCTCACATATTGTCCTTAAACAGACTTATACGTTAATAACTTAACACACTTTGAAAATGGAAATGTACAACAACTTACTTGATCCATTGTGTTCTGAAATATCCACCGAAACTATTAGAGCGTCGTCAAGAAAGTTAACTCCAGCGAGTTCAGCCGCTCATTCTGTTCATGAAGAAAATCTACCATCAACAAAAACGATGTGAACACCTTAATCGATCTGTCCCAGCTCTGTGCGTATTTCTGAACGAGAGGAGGGTAGGCAGTGTCCCATGCGCACTAGAGATGGTTTCAGTGGAGGAATGAGGTTGTGTAGGAATACTCACACATCTTTTTAAAAAACACAGTCCGTCTCGTCAAACGGGTCTGAACGTTTAACGCAACTCTGGGACTCTCGACAGCTCTTGGACGTTTTTTTCCATTCTTCAGGAATGTCACCCAGCTGGCACTGCGTGTACGCGCAAAAGTGAGTCACTCACATGAAACCGTGTGTGGTTTTCTTAAAAACTTAAACATGTCCACTTTTTTTTTACTCTTAGAAACACTATGTGCTATGAAGAGAAGTGGCAACTAGGTCTTATGTCATCAAATGCATGGTTTATTGTGTGCAGGTTAAATAGTCAGTATTCCAAAGTAAACAGAGGAAAAGGAAACAAAAGAAGTTGGTCAGCATTCCAGCTTTGCAACACAAAATCAAATACCAAAGGTATTTAAACAGGCATTTATGATATGATAGAAATACACCACATGCTACAGTCCAAGTCAGGTTTTTAAAAGGCCGTTTAAGAAAGTTCTGTCATATTGCCAGCACAACACAACACACAAATGTACTGTGTCAGGTGTGTCACAGACTAACAGAGCAGCCTGGGAGCTTAGGCCGCATACACAGAAATGGTTGCTGGTGACTGCAGGACTCACAGACTTTGTTTCCTAGTTATGCTATGACAGGATTGCAGCACTGTACACATGGTTGAATATCAAGTTCAAGTTTAAGTTCAAGTTTATTATTATCATATGTACAAAGTACAGTGTACAAAGCACAATGAAATGCTTACTTGAATACCATCTCCGCAGGCAGAACACAAAAGACACACATAACAGACAAAGCAGTGCAACATAGCAGGTATAGCAGTGCAATCCACAGTTTTATCTGTAAAGTGACAGTGCAGAGTGCTGTGTGCTACAGTATTGCACATAGAGAGACATGTTTATTTCACAGAGAGAGAAGAACACAGTTTCTGTTGAATAGTCTGGTAGCATTGGGGTAAAAACTTTTCCTGAATCGTGCTGTGTGTGTGTGAATTGTTCGGAGTCTCCTGCTGGATGGCAGGAAAGTAAAAAGTGTCAGGGGGCAGGGGTCCTTCACGATGCACACAGCGCGTGGTGTAAATGTCAGTTATTGCAGGGAGCGGTGTGCCTACGATCCTCTGGACCGTTTTCACCACTCTCTGCAGAGCCTTCTTGTCCTGATGGGGACCCCAAGGAACCTGAAGCTGCTGACCCCCTCCACAGCATCTCCTCCGATGTAAATGGGTGGATGAGCTGCATCCTGCCTCCTAAAATCCAATACCATCTCCTTAGTTTTACTGCTGTTGAGAGAGAGATTATTCTCCTGACACCACTCTTCCAAGAGTCTCCCCTCCTCTCTGTAGACCATCTCATCATTGCTGGAGATCAGGCCCACCATAGTGATAATGGTGGTATCATCAGCAAACTTGATGATGGTGTTGGAGCTGTGTCTGGCCACACAGTCATGTGTGAACAAGGAGTACAGCAATGGGCTCAGAACGCTTCCCTGTGGCGTGCCAGTGTTGAGTATCACTGTGGTGAAGGTGTTTTTGCCGATCCTGTCATACTGCGGTCAATATTAAACATACAGTACATCAGTGGGCCGGCTCTTTAAAAGTATACTAATAGAGTTAAAGCCATTTAAACTTTACGTTTAATGAATGAGACATGCAGTGCTTGCAGCTTTATATAAATACTCTTTCTGTGAATTACTCAACGTGTCTCCAAAACTCTCTCTCATGTCACACCAAGACTACCTGCATGGACAGACACTACAGTGGCTAACAGAGAAAATATTCTCCTGTAATATGGGTGAACTAATGATTAAAAATGCAGCAGCACTGTAGTGTGCCTTTTTCTACAGGCACGTGGGCTGAGGCCTGTGTTTTCAAACACGGTTGCTAATAAAGCTTACGACAGCTCGCATTAGAGACTTCTACTGCAGCAGAATGTGACGGCCCATTAAAGCTGCGTAAATTACAACAAAATACTGTGACACTTGCATTACACTGACTAAAAACACACTGGGGGTCACCTCTGCCAGGCACACGTCATTAGGCTCACTCTCTTTCACACACACACACACACACACACACACACATATACACAAACCCATATTACAATCAAGACACATAAATAGACACATTACTCATTTGGGATGTGTTTATTTGTAACAGTAATACATGGTGGAATACGTAAATCAAGAGAGAAACAAAAAATCATCTAAAAACCCACTGTAGAATGTCATATTCATAAAGATAAAAATAATGTGTCAATTTACATTTAAGAAACTGTTAGCTGAGGTAAAGTTAAAATAGGTCTAGAAATGTTATGTACTCAAACAGCAATGTTTCCCCTTTTCCTCAAATTGTTTGCTCATCTTCTATTTGTCAAACTTTTAAGTTAATCAACATCATAGTCCGAAAGAGTTCTCCAGTGACATGGTGACTCTGGCCATAAAATAGGGAGTCATTGGCATCACAGTTGATGTAGTTGTAGCAGAGGATACTGCGGTCAACACACAGATGCTGAAACAGCAGCGGTTTTGGCACCTGACCAACAGACAGATATGTGTCTCTGTATCTAAAAGACTGTTTGGGGGGATGGCACGGATGATAGCAGAAGTCTGGGCTATAGTAAGAAAGAGTGTGTCTGATGCCTGCAACTTAAAAATAATTTTGCTATGGGAATTTAGGGGGATTTTAAGGGACATAAACTGTGTAAGCTGCTTTGCTTGGGTAATAAAAAAGTGTGTAGTGGAAGGACTTGAGAGGACAAACAGGAGCATGATGCAAGGTTTAGTGCTGAAGCTTTGATTAGAAAGTGAAGCTAGGATAAAGACCTGTAACAACCATGAACAAGAACCAAATGTAAGAGAAGGAAAGAGGCAAACAAAACATAGAAAACAGGAAAAAGAAAACATATGTTGGTATTGCTTGGGTTAAAGTTAAGAGTTTGCATAACTGAAGCCTTCCTATTTTATGGCACAGACGTCCAGGGGACAAAATGCTTGTTGTTGTTATCGTTATTTACAAAATGAGTTTGGCAAACCAACCATCAGATGCCTTAAAGCCATGTTGACTCTATAAGTCCTATAGAGCTGACCCCAGCGGCTTGATTGACTTATAAAATAAAAATTCAATTTTTCAATTTGTTCTTTTTTAAATCAGTATTGTACAAAAGCTATAGAGAATGAACAGTTCGATCACAGAATCTGTTTGACTTTGCAACACTTCCCCCTCTGGGTCCATTCCTCAGTATGTCTGGTCCTCTGGCCTCTATACGAGTCTGTCTGCGAGGAGAGGCGTTTGGCAATTTACTGTGTGTACGCATGTTAGAGAGAGTGAGAGAACTGTGTGTTTGAGTGCGTGTGAGCGTGTGCATGTAGTTTGATTGCTATGTGCACAGTATGTGTGTGAGTAGCTCCCAGAGAGTCTTGTTTCTGCATAGTGATCCAGCAGACACTCACAAGAATGGGGAGAAAACAGCCCAAACAACCAACCAATCAGAAGAAGTGATCCCAGTAATGAGCTATCCGTGGTAAAGTCTTGCTCCTGCTTTGGAATCTTCTCGCTACTGATGCAGATTCTGTTCATTAAAATGAAAGGTGATCACTCTTATCCCAATGAGCTTGCGTGTGTGTAGGTGGGTGTCAGAGACAGGGAGGCACTGCATGATTCAGTCCCTCCTTGGCAGCACAGTCTCTGGCCAGACACAGGAGGCGGAGGGAGGAGTGTGAGAGCGAAGACATTGAGGAGGGTTAAAGGAAGGAGGGAGAGAGGAGAGGAGCAGGTTATGTCTGTAAGGCTGGGTGTGAGTTGCCACAGGGAGAAGAGGAGGAGAGGAGAAGACAGTGCAGTGGAGGGAGAGCTGGATCCGTCTCAGTGATTGATGTCCCTCCTGCCTGGAGTGAATGACCGAGAGGGCTCAGTCCTCTCAGGAGGAGAGAAGACTGCAGAGAGGAGGAGCAGCAGGTGCACAGGGTGAGGAGGAAGAGGAGGAGGACAGAGGGAGTGTGGACGCTCCTCCTGGGAGGTTGTTAGCCAGAGAAAGAGAAGAAGGGCTTGGCTGGGCAGGGCGATGTGCCAGACACACACACACACACACACACACACACACACACACACACACACACACACACACACACACACACACACACACACAAAAGCGAGGGTTCTCCTCCTGTTCTCTCAGTGCTGGTCAGATCTGTCTTCCTGTCTGTCTCTTTACTTCTTCCCCTTGTTGATCTGGGCGTAGAGAGGATCCTTCCCTTTCTGTGCATGAGAGAAAAAAAACATCAGCAATTTCCAACACTTACATAACACGGGGAATAAACCCTGGAGGTATGTGGCCTCTGCAGTTCATCTCAATGTTTCACAATTAAAAGGGAGGATCTGAGTTTCTGATTCAGTTTTTCAACCGACTGAACTGTGAGTATCACCAACCTGCAAGCCCTGACAAGTACAGATCCAGATCTGCAGAGGTTTGCTGATTCCCTTTCTAGCGCCTAACATGACCACCAGGTGGCAGTAGCATACTGCATTGGAGGAGACGTCCGGTCGTTGAAAAGAGATGTCCTCTCACTGAAAAATTCACCCCTCACTCTTGAAACACTTTATGAGTGTGTGAGTCACTGTTTGACACTGTGCACAAACATGCATATTCTCTTCCCACTCTAGGCTCCCTCCAGGACCAGTGTGAATCAGATGGATAAACTAGCGCCTTGAAAGACCAGTTATGAGTCATCATGTCTGTATTTCTCTCCAACTGAGCTGGAAGACAACAGTGGATGATGGAACACCCTCCAGTCAGAGCATCAAGCCTGCTGCACTCACTCACAATTGGCCCGTTATTATCGTACACATAATTACAGCCAGCCACTCAGTCTGCCACACAGACAACTTGATTGGAGGCTACTGACTGGGCTATTATACTCTGGAAGACTTCTCTCACTTGGTGCAAAGAAGTGCATTTATGGTTCGGTGTCTACCTGTAGCTCCCACACGAGGACACAGTATGGTGAAACCTGACCAGAGGATGGAAGGAAATCCGCTGATGTGAGAAAAAGTGCTATTACTTTCGTGCAGTGCTCTTCAGATACAATTGCTGCTGCCACCCTTCAGTTAAAATATACAACATGAGGTGAAATACAAAGGCAATGCGACTGCACAAACTATGGCACCAACACACGTTTACTTGATTATGCTGATATGTAGTGTTACTTCCTTAATGTGCAGTCAGGATGAACGAGTGATTGTCTGGACTTCAGTATTTATTGTAAGTTTAGACATAAACACGTCTAATACATGTATGTTGTTAAAGTGTAGTATTTAAAAAAAGACGATTAGCTGGTCAACATTAATCAGTAAACATTAAGGTCATTTGTCTCCAATTCTCTGGCCTGAACCTCTAAATTGTGGCGATTTTACCCTTTTCTTTGTTAAATATGATAACAAATAATATATATTTGAGTTCTGAATTGGGAGTTGGACAAAACAGGCCCTTTAAGTACGCCTTTGAGTTTGAGTTTGAACTTAATCTCTAATCTGAACAGAAATGTGGTTGAGGCTGGGGGGGGGATGCTTTGAGATACAGAGCTGTGACTGTACAGTCGGGCCAATGCCAAACAGTTGCAAAAAGTACCTGCCAACAGCCCTGAAACAGGTGACAAAAAGGCTGAGACAAGTAGTGACAGCTAGCACACACTGCTCAACCCCTGCATCAGATCCACAGCCTGGCAGTGTCACCCTGCGCACCCTAAGCAGCGCTGCCAACCAGGACCGCTTCAGCTCCACCAAATCTGATGGTGGAGGTATGTATGAGGTATGAGCGATGTGCTGGCGTAGCACCAGCCTGAAGGCCAAAATATCTGGCCTAGCTGGTACATATGTGGACATTGATGTGGGTGGGTGTGTGAGAGTGGTAGGCCCAGGGCAGTGGGAGCAATGTGAGATTGCTCAGTGAACCATGGAAGCAGACCATTTCATGGCTGAGACTCGGGAGCGTTCGCTGGACATGATGAGATCACCCCAGAAAAAAACACTTACACTCCCACTAGCCCAAACACATGTCTGTCAGAGCCACACAGTGGGAGGGGGAGGACAGGACAGGCAGTCACGGCCAGTAGCAATCACTCACACACACTCACAAACACACACATTTTTGGCTCCAATGTGAGCACAGGTGGCGACAATATCGATCACAGGTGTGCTTGTCTGGGGAATAGCTGGACCTTTTGCAAACGCGTGTGTTTGAGGGGGGGGGTGTTTGGGAAGATGTCTAAAGTCGATGTGATTGAGCAAGTAAACACCATATGGGAGCAGCGTCACTGGACCAGGACCAAAGCAGTCCACCTACTACAGAGGAAAAATTCGGCGTTTCTGGCCATAGCACAGTCAGTCTCGAGCCAGATTCACCACTCAGTACTCTACAATCCGTCCTCCCACTTAGGCCCCACATCCACCTGCTGCCCTGCAGCTTTCAGACAGTCTGAATATGAGGACGCCGGCCAACAGGAGAGAGAGGCTGCTCAGTCACCCCTCCTCCTCTCCTGGAGTGGGGAAGGACTAGAAGGCTTCTTGGGTTTTAATTAATGCCAATTATGGCGGGGCAGTCATTAATCTTGGCACCCCAGTATTAGCTGATGAAAACAAAACCATTACATTTTTCCCTGTGTGAGTGCCAGCAGCTATCATTAAAGAGCCACAGTCGGGAATTGTGTGGGTGAGGACACAGCGCAGGGAGGCAGGGATCAAAATGGCTCTCTTCTTTGCTCTGTGAATGTGTGCGTGTGTGTATGTGTCCCTGTGTCTCCTTGAGTAGGCAAACTGAATGTCAACATATCTTTTATAGGACATTTTCAGCCTATAAAATTTGCGTGAAAGTTTTTCTGCAGGATTATATGTGAAAAGTGTGAAAGTATATACAGCATATGATCATTCCTTTTTATTCTGATAGGAACTGCTTGGATCATCTTTCACTGATGCTAAATTTGGGAGTTTTAACATTAAAATACAAATATAATGCATAAAATGACAGCACAGCCATATTTATAGCAACAACCAAGATCAGCATATTGTGCACAACACTGACAAATCCCAGAAGACGTCCTGTGCACAGTTTCTGATTGGCTGTCACGCACTATTAGCTTTCCTGGTGAGATATGTACTGTTGAAGGAACTGGGTGTGGCACAAGTCACAAACACAGGACACAATGTGGGCATGGAGCACCATGGTCAAAGTGATTATGTGTGATGATGTCACTTCAAAATGTCTGTTCGAACTGCACATGATGCTACAACACAGACAAACACCTCATACATGCACAAATCACACTCAGTCAAACTCAGTCAAATGTGAGCTTCCTGTTGAGCATGTATGACAACAGGTGAGAGAGAAATAAGTAAAAAAAAAAAAAAACCCAGCAGATGACGGAAACACAAAAAAAATGCAACACACAGTTCAGGCAGATTGATGGAAGTGGGTGGTGTGACAGTCAACAAGAAGAACAGATAAAGGCAGGCAGGTGAAGGAGGAGAGGTTGGTGGAGAGGTATTCATACCTACCCTGCCCTACTGCTATCTAGCTCCCAGCCTCTGGACTGGCCTGGTCTGGGCTCGGCTCTGCCGTCTCACTGGGGCAGGGCGACCCAGAACCACACGCCTAAAGAGGGGGTGAAGGGGAGGAAGGACGAGAAAGGCGTAGAGAGAAAGGTTGATGGAGGAGTATTAGAGAAGGGAATAAGAGGCAGCGGAAAACAGAGAAGAATAAATCTGAAAGAAGGACTGCAGGATCGGTAAAGACTACAAGAGAAGACATAAACAGGCAGCAACGAGAAAAGACATCAATACTCTGAAGGAGAATTAAGGACACTTGGAGTGAGAAACCACACCCCACGCAACCTGTCTCTTCTCACATTTGCAAATACACACAAACATACACACACTCACACACACACACATACATACATGTGAGCACTAATTTACAGTGGTCTATTATGAATGCCCTTTGTGGAGTTCATGCTATTGATCCACTGGTTTTTTTCCCCTAAATCACTTCCGCTTTTCACACCTTGCCCCACAGAGGCTGTTTTTCTTTCATTCCCTGTCCCTCTTTCTTTTGTAACCTTTTCGCCTCACTCACTCAGTGCTGCCACCAGCGCACATTTCTCTGAGTTGTGTAAAGCTTCTGTGTGTTATTCAGGCCTGGTGACATTTTCAGCAGTGTGAAAGTTCTCTATTTTTTTCAATAATAGCTGGATTGGAGGCATAAAACTAATGTTTCACGCCCGGAGAGTGGAGAGTAAAAGAGAAGGAAGGAGCAAAACACGAGAGAAACGAAAAGAGAAGGGAGAGAGAGAGAAAAATGGCAGGTGGTGAAAAAAGTTTTGCTTGTTGGAAGGTCACCCACTCTTAAAGGACTTTGGTCAAAGGCAAGGGGAGTTTCTCCTCTGTCTCCAAAAAACCTCTCTATAGTTTCTCACCTTATCTTAATTTTTCTCACTTTCTCTCTGAGGTTGAGTTACCGCTGGTAAAATAAATATTAATTGCCCCAGGAAGAAGAATTAGGGCATTATTCCTCCTTTGTCACCAGAGATGATTTTGTCCATATAGAAGCAGTGATGTATGGATGCTACCTGGCTGATATTAATAACAGCTTAATGATGTCTCTGACAGTTCCACCGGCTAATTTAACGCTGTGTTGACCAGGCGCGCACGCTGAACCACATACTTATGCAGCCACGCTACTGCTCTTGTTCACACACAAACACACACATCATGCGCACAGCCGCACAGGCACTGATGCAAACACAAACACACACTCACACACTAAAAGGGACACAGCAGCATCGGCCCCCTAATCAGCCGGAGTGATTACCTGGCCCGCCAACACCGCTACAAAGGCTATTTATCAGCAGATCTCAACGAGCTGTGCAGGTTATAGCAACATAAGGAGTGAGTTATTAAAGGCACACACACACACATACACACTTGACTTAACCCACAAACCTCCTCTAGCATCCTCACACACACACTTACAGCATCTTCCTCTCCACTGCGACTAGGGCTGCCTTCTGCTTCCCCAAATGAATCGTCTGTAGGGGGGTCTGTGGCGTCAGTGGGAGGGTCACTGACATGGGAGGCGGAGGACTTGGAGGGAGAGCTCTGCCTGGGAGCTGGGGTGGGTGCTACAGGGTAAGACAAGCTGAGTCAGGCGTAGCGTCAAAATGTACAGAGATTTGTTAAAAAGAAAAAAGATGACAGTCAGATGAATAGTTGTAGCGCTTACGTGAGTTGGTGGATGGTGTTGTGGAGGTGACTGGTGTCAGATTCATTTGAGAAATGTCAAAGTCGTCACAGTCATCTGTGTCCTGGGCAGTGCCCACGCGGCTGAAGTATGAGCTGAATGCCTCTGAGGTCCCTGCTAAGCTGGGCTGATCAGCCTTCTTCGACGGCATAGCAGGAGGTTTTGCCAGCTGAAAATCCTGAAGGAGGAGATAACATTAGTCAGGTTGGCCTACTTCAAAACTGGGTGCAGCAACTACAACACTTGATCAATGTAGCTAAAATCTGGGTTGTAGTTCTTCCAGTCTTAGTCTAAAGATGCTTTTTCTATTAATGAACTATTATTTGACCTTGTCTCAGTGTAACTCTTGAACAGTATCACCCACTACAGATTTTAGTTTCACCTGTAATGGATGAGACAGAACAAACTACAGACTACTCAGCTAAACCTAAAGTAGGAGGAGCTGTAATGAGACCCTAATCTTTGAGAGCAGAAGGTAAATAAAATCAAGCCAAGTGAGGGTTCTGACCATTTAATGTCCACACATTTCCTGTTTTCTCTGGTTCTCAGTTTCCTGATAGATGCATAAGTTGCATCACGAAACAGCAAATAAAACTGTGTACTAAGCTACGCATGATTTCTCTCGTGACGTTTCTTATGACCACATTTCCTAAAGAAGACAAAGGGAAAAACAGAGCCCTCAGCAGATATCATAAGTCTGGTCTTAGCCCCCCACCTTGAATAATTCCTTGCCCATCTTCTTCCCCCGCTCCCCATGCTGCGGACTCGACAACGCTGAAGAGGAGGAAGCTGAAGCTCCGGCTGCAGCACCTGAATGGCTCTCACCAGCTGGAGTCACAGTCGTGACGGGGGTAAGAGTCTGGAACATTGCAGCAGGCAGGGTGCCCACAGGCTGGGCGGGGAGGTAGGCTGTGGGGGGAAAGGCTCCGGCAGCCATGGCTGCCCACTGCTGCTGGGTGGCAGGGAAAATGTTGGCCTGGCCCCAGATGAGCGGCTGGCCGCCTGGCAGCACCTGGGCTACTGGACCTAAAGGAGACTGGACCCCAAAGGCCAGTGGTGTCTGGGCAGCAAACGCCTGCTGGGACCAGTGCCCGGTAGGTACCGCTCCCATCGTCACATAACCTGGGGGTAAATGGTAATGTTGATTAACCATTTTTTGGTCATGTACTAAAGTAAGAGAACAAGACAGAAGAGAAAGTGATTAAAATACAAACAGCACATATACTCACCTCTGCTTTTAATCGACACACAAACACACAGATAATAACCCATGCATCACAAGAGAGTGCTGCCCTACTTCTGCCTGCAGCTAATGTGGTGCCTGTTAATGGTCACACTGAACTATAATAATTACCTCCAGAATGAGGCAGAGTCATTATGAAAAGGCAAGAGCTTAACACACACTCATTGAAATCACTCAAACTCATCAGTAGAAGCTTATTCTATTACACACTTGCTAGTCTCCTGTTTCCAGTCTCCGGTTGTTGCCAACAGCAGAGAAGGTTGACATTTAACCTCGGCCACCCTGCTAAGTGGACAAATGCAGGGACAGAGCAGGCGAGGGGATGAACAGAGGTGAAGGAGGGAGCAAAGAGGGACTACAGGGAAGAATACGAAGTATATACCAATGTCTAAATCATACATGCCGTGTGCATACCAAAGAGTTCTTACTAAAATCATCTCAGTATGCTTTTTTACTTTCCTCCTCTGACCACCACAGTTGCCTCAGCAGCCAAAGGTAAATCAGCGGCATCTGATGCAGCAAAGTAATGATGCTTTTCATATTCAGCACACAACCACTACCACCTTCTCTCCTCTTTCCCCTCCCCTGATCTACATTTCAATTCTACTCCGTCCCCCCCCCCCCACACACACACACACACGCCGCCTTTGCTTCTCTGCCTCTCTCCCCCTCTGCCTCCGAAATCTTTTAGCTCCCCTTCATCTCTTTTCTCGACTCTCTCTCCTGCTGCGTTTGTTTCCCCTTCGCTCGCAGCACTGGTGTATTTAAGCAGAAAATGAACAAAGTCCTACCTGATGGCACAGACGCAGGATTGAACGGAGCAAACAGCTCCGTGGGAGGCTGCAGGCCCTGTGAGGGGTCGAGGGTGTTGGCTGGAGAGGCGGGGGTCTGTGCGGGTTGTGATTGGAGGTCAGGGGTGGAGGAAAAACGAGAGGGGGACACATCTCAGTGGAAATGCTGTTAGGATTTTGTGAGATGTAAATCCCAAACCGCGTATGTACGACTATGATCTATACTCACGGAGGGAGAGGTGATGTCAGGAGGTGTGGACATGTCTCCGAAAATCTCTAATTGGTTGATATTCTGAGAGGAAGAGAAAGCACACGCTAGCAGTCAGCCACAACAGACATATTGTAGTACTATACAGATTTAACTAGAACGGTTTCCATTCCAGTGCAACATGCTTCACACACTGCATGCAACACAACACTAGTGTGCTACGTTTGTGGTACCTACCTGAGCACTGTGGTAGCAGCACGGAAAAGGTAACAGAGGGGCGAGGAAAGATGGTATAATGAGATGAGCTGATTGAATACGATGACATACCTACCAAGAGTTATTACAATCTTTGTCATTTGTTCCAGACAAAGGCTCCAGAAGCTATGCAGCAACTGGTCTGAAAACTGACTACCACACCCTCTCCATCACTACTGTTCCAGTGCCTTCTTCTGGACAGGCCATTAATGTTTCCCTCTTGTAGAAGATGTGTGGTGTGCCTGAGAAGGAATAGCTATCAAACACAGCAGCCTTTCTATTTGATCTGAGTTTGCTCTGTATTGTTTCCTTTCACAGTCTCCCCATGATCCTTCTCTTTAGTATCGCTCCCCGTTTTTTGCACATTAATAATATCTTTTGGCTGGTGGCAAGTGATAGAAACTATTTTTAGTCAATAAAGGAATTTAAGCCTTGAATAGATGCTTAGAGATTTGCATAAATCATGGGTGCGGGTAATTTCTTTAGAGATAATGAATGTTCTTAGAATATCTAACCCTCTCCTCCACTCTTGTAGGTCACAATTAGACCAGAATGTTCTTTTTACATCTATCAGAAAATGGATCTGTGAACATGTTTTTTTTACAGCTATGGGTCTGGTTGGGTATGTTAGTTTTTTAGAGCAGGAGGATAGAAGGCTGTACTATGGACTATTGTTGCTGCAGAATCTAGTACAGCAGATAAAAATCATGATAAACTAGATAGCCAAGATACACAAAATGGCTCATCCATGGGGACTGATAAGAGGATGTCCATGGGATTTAATTCATGAAATACAGTTTAGGAAACATTTTTTCTCAAACTAAAAAACGACAAAATTCCCGCAGTTGATAGTCGGAGTCAGCAATACAGACTCTTTGCTAATCTTCTTCAAGCAGATATCAGTGAAACAGAGAGAGTGTGGCATACGAAACTGGACAACTACGACTTTCTGTTCACTTTTAGTTCGCTTGACTTAACAGCAAATGCGTGGTAGTGGGCTGACGGGGTCAGGTTGCTTTGATTATCAGAGTGTTATGAATGCTTCATTAAAACCCTCTCCAGTTCTCAGACAGGTGCGTTGACCTTTATGTCCACTTCACCCTTAAAGGACCTCTGCTCTGACCTATAGGAGTGCTTTTCTCTCTCTTCACACATGTACAAATGCAAGTGTGGACACATAGGTGAAACCATATATGCAGTACTCGACTCTTCCCTTGTCTCAACCCAGTTACTATGGCAACAGCAAGGTTGCATGTTTTATTCATAAACACCCTGAATCTTGACAGGGGTCAAGATTCAGGATGACTTACAACTAGAGAAAAAAGAGGGTGCAGTTTAGATAGGACAGGATTGGAGACATCATTGGAAGTTATGCAGGATTTACTGGATATGTTCACAAGCCCGTTTATGAGGGCTGATAGGTAACCTTCAGGACAGTATGTTCCCTGTCCACAAATACTGAAAACCACAACACGACTGCACTTAAGTTCATACAGAGCCTTACCTGAGTCACCATTCCCAGATCTAAGTCTATCAGATCTGCCACTGCCTGCTGCTGCGGTTCATTTTGTTCTTGTTGGAGAGGCTGATCATGATAATGATGATGATAGTGGGGGGTTTGATGTCCTTTCTGCAATCACAACCCCAGTGTTAGATGGCAGGTGGGATGAAAATGTGCTCACAAACAAACATATTAGTTATTTTTTCATGCACTCAGAGAGGTTGAGACAGGAGGGATTGAGGTGAAATGAGGCTGATTTAAGGGGAGAATGTGATGGTCAGCAGGTGTTACAGTCACAATATATCCTCTACCAGCGTGTTCGGGAAACACACACACAAACGCACACTCAGACTCACACAAAACAAGGTTCTTCTTTCCAGAGTCTAAGACCAAGTGAAGATTTAAAGAGGTTTAAAGATCATCCCCACCTTTAGTCTAAACTACAGCTCTGAGCTGGGGTTTAAACCCCCTTTGTGTTCCTGTAAAGCCTGCTCCCCGCTGTCAGGAACCGCAGTGTAAGACAGACAGCGAGGCAGGCAGACACAGAAAGACGAGCTGGATTAACTACATATGTTGTAACTGAAAGCAAAGGGAAGGAGGACATTGTATTATAGAAAAAATACAGCTTCCCTCCAAATAGCTTGCTCTGTGATTACTAGCTAGATTTCATCAAAGTGTGTTACCTTTTTATAATGAGCAACAAATCGTGACCACAAACCCTATGAAAAAAAGCCAAAAATGTATTTATCCTACTAACTAGTGTTGCCTGTGTAACCTGCATTGTGTTTAAAACAAACACATAAAAGTCCCACGCTGACGCATATATATATATATATATATATATATATATATTCATCCATTGCTGACACATCTAACAACAAACAGCCTTTTCAACATTTCAGCAGAATGATGATGGTTTGTGCCAGACCTTTCTCCTGCACTGGCACCGAAACATAATGTGCAGATTGGTCTGGCAAAGCGAGAGCAGTCGGTGCAGCGTAATATCGCTGAGTGTATTCTTTTCACTGGATGAAAGCATGAAGTATGGCTATCATTAGCTGATGCTGAATTACAATAACAGCTTGCCCAATGCTAATCAGTCCTGGAAATACTATCTTTTTTTTTTTACTGAAAATCTGAACTCTTAATGGTTCATTTCAATCTAGCTGATGAAAACACGGCTCTCTGGAACATTTACGTTCAGCTGACAGCTGTGAAGAAACATACAGTATCAACTATCTTCACTTTCCCCTCTCTCTTGCCCTGCCAATTATCCCTCTGTGTCTACTATTCTCACTCACCATTTCTTTGTCCAGCCCTTTATCTTTATCAGTACAGCCAACCACCTATCAATTAGCCATCTCCAGGGAAACAGTAATTACCTGTGCACGTGTTCTGCATACGATTAACGCAGCCCCTTTAATTAAGGCCACCTTGCTGATCCCTTGCTGTGTGACTAATCACACTGGCACCAAAAACACAGCATAAATGTCACATGCAAATAAACACACTAACACATACACACACACACATATATAACTGTAGACTCCCAACTCAAAACAAATCAAAAAGAAAAGGACACTTTTCGTTCTCTTTAACTCATTTGCGTAATCCTTCTCACACACACCCTCACACTATGAAACACTGGGTCCATTTAAAGGTAATGGTCATGACCCACTGATCCTAATACACCACATATCATATCAGTGCAGAGCTGATTTGTTTGGATGGTTGGTAGTAATATGGTGACCTCTACATGTGGACTCTGAGGTAGTGAGGGCTTCTGTTGATTCAACACACTCTCTCAGTTCTGAGAGGGTCAAGGGCTCACTAGATTGAAATTGCCTTGTGTGCGTATATGTGTGTGTGTGCGTTTTATTGATTTGTCATCATTTAAGAAGGTGACAGAGTAAACAACAAGACGAGATTGCTGCAGACACGAGGTCACATTTCTGCCCGTGGTATAATTTCATCTGAGGTGTGGTGTATACACACAGAGCAATGGTCCCGTCTAACACTCCAATCCACTGTCAGTCCATCTGCTGAGAGGACAATGAACCTCTCCTGCCAATAAAGTAAACACTAAATCCACGCTAAATATCAATGGCCAGAGATAAGCTGCTGCCTTCGGTCACCCTCTATTCAGTAATAACAACAGTTGCTGCTGCTGTGTCGGCAGTCGTCCAATTGCAGTTAACCACAACTTCAACTCACAGTGCACATTGTAAATGATTCTTAATATTTGGATTGAAATTTCTTTACTTCCCTCTCAGTGACGGTAGTTTTTAAGTCATTTTAGCATCAGCTTTTTCACACTTGTGCAGTTCTTTTCATAAAATGTGAGAGCTCTCAGAAAATCCCCGTTCTCCTTGAAGTTGATGTGAACATCGGGAGGCTGCCCATGTTTACAATTTCATAAGAACGCTTCGTTCTGACGTACGATGGAAAAGACCTGCTGTGACATCACTGAAACATTCATTCATGCAGCACAGTGGCCGTTTTCTGCCGCCTCTAAATGTGGTATTATGTTTAAATTAATTTAGGTTATCTTCAAATTACAACACAAGCTGTCTACTACAAAAGCAAACTTAAAATTTCTATGATCCATTCATATGTCTGTGATACAAGGCTACATTTCCTCCCACTGACTGGCAAGCAGAAAATGAATTTGAATTTGCTGTATTTAAACCAGAATGGACAGTTGGCCCAATTGGTTGCACAACAAGAGAGAAATACTGGATTTGTTAACATTCAGACAACACAAAGGCAATCCAAATAGCAGCATGGGTTGTTGGCTGGGTGAGGAGAGAACAGAAATACTATGGTGCCTTTAAGCTTCTTACCAAAGCTGGGGATAATACGCAGCCAGAAACTGAGAGGCTGATTCCTAACCTACCAAAATTCATGGAGTGGTTTTCTGACTGCTAGTAGCAGTGTGCATGAGTCCCATTTTAGTAGTATAATAAAACATCCACTGCAAGGGGTAGTATACACAGGTGTGGGATGGACTGAAGGAATACTGATCTGTTCCTCAAGTATGAGGTGTTTGAACACAAATGCACACAGAAGACTCGCAGGATATCAGCCTGTGAGCGTGAAGATTTTAGCAGATTGAATCCGGCAGCAATAATAGTCAAGGTCATCTTTCATTATAACCACTGGCAGTGTGAGCCAATAACAGGAGCTTACATATACACACACGCACACGCACGCACACACACACACAGTGACAGAGATTCACCCAGATTTACCCTGCAAAAAGTCTCACTTACAGTGAGAAACTGTTCTGACGTACAATATAGAATCAAAAACATGAGGCCATGCACATTTCTAGTCAGACATATCATTTATATCCATTAAAAAATATATATATGACAGTGACAAAATGTGTGTTCAGTGCAATCTGGGATAAGGTCATGCAGGTTTTTACTGCATTCACCAGTGACACCACAGCCAGGCATGCTTCGTCAAGCAATTTGACACGACACACACACACACACACACACACACACACACACACACACACACACACACACACACACATACGCTATCCCAGTAAACCGAAATGAACAGCCAC
>JAUYWH010000020.1:6542635-6573907 GCA_034779795.1 Ctenopoma multispine
ACACACACACACACACACACACACACACACACACACACACACACACACACACACACACACACACACACACATACGGTATCCCAGTAAACCGTAATGAACAGGCACCATGGAGCACAAAGAGAAGGGCACCAGCCACCACAGTTACAGCACAAGCAGAACAGGAGCACAGCGCACTGCATAAGAGCACTGGGTCCCAGCAAACCTCTCAGGGGGAAAAAATCGCAAACATACTGGATCACTGTGGGACAGATGTTAAGAGGAAGTCAATTTGCTGCAAAATTCGAGCTTCACAGGGCTCTTAAAGAAGGAAAAAAGCTTAACGCTGGAGTAATATTGGGGCAGCTGAGAGGTTTGTCTGAGGGGGAGGCAGGCTGAGGGGGTGTTGGGACATGGGCAAACACTTGGTCACTCACGGGGTGTCGTTTTGGGACGTCATAGACCCCTTCCTTCTGCTGACTGGTGGGAACCTACACAGTCGGTCAATAAAGTCAGAGAACAGCCAAGAGAGCTTGTTACCTCTGGTTGAGTCAAACAATGAAACAGTCTTTACACATCACTGTGACACTCTGGATGCCAAAACTAAACCCTGGAATCTGGTTCCTCAGGAATCAAATCAATCATCAGCACTGTGTGTGTGTGTGTGTGTGTGTGTGTGTGTGTGAGCCTGTGTGTGTGAGTAGGGATAATCAGAATTAAAATCTGTAGAGTGAGAACTCATCTACTAGGCCTGCAGTGATCCTCTCTCTTTCTCACTTTATCCCTAATAAAGAATGGATGAGGCTGCTTATCACACCTACAGACATGTAATAACTCAGATTGTCATACACATGGAGACACGTATTATCTCTGTGTCACACAAACAGATAGATTTGACAGTGTGCAATGAAAAGAAACAATGAGCACTGACAGGAAAATACTGATATGTATGAATCATGGGATTCCTCTAGTTTTAATGTTTGAAGTAAAGTTTTCTTCTTCCCTAGCTGATTGTGTGGTAAATGAAAAGTAGTACTGATGAAGAATGTGGGAAATCTACCTCATTCCTTCCCCTCCTTTCTATGCCTTGTCTACGTCTTTCATATGTTCATTTCCAGAAGCTGCCATCTTTATTCATGCATTAGTTCCTCTGTGGCTAGAGGCTGGCTAAGGCTCACGTTTCTTATGTCCTAGTGTTTGTGTGTTTGTGTGCTGAGGGTGTGTGGGGGGTGTGTATGTTTATGCGCGTGCCAGCACTCCGTCTATTTTCAATCCATTTTATTTAAAGATCAAACGAGAGGCTGGTGATTAATCTTTCTTTCCAGCGCTTACTTTCATCTCCTCGGGAAAAAGAGGGAGGGGAGGGAAGAAAAAAGGAGGGGTTCGATTTCCGCAAACGCCAGGAATAACCTACACAACCCCTCCACGCACAACACATCCTCCCCCACTCTGTCCCTTGGGGGTCTCCCTACGCCTCCAAGGAGAGCGCCCAGAGAAAGGCTGTTCTCCCTGGGGTAGCTAGCTGTTCTGTAGCTGTCAGGACCCTCTAGAGAGCTGTCTAGTTGTTTGCCTGTGATTTTCAATATTTACATTTTTATATGTAAAAATGGAAACCACTAGAGTGGGTCACAACATATTTATCCTCTAAAAGTAGTATTTGCTGCTTATTCCCTAAACATTTCCTTTTTTGGTAGCTAAACCACAGTACTGCTTGAAGCTGACTACAGTTTGATGAGGATATAACCGAGACACAAGCAGACAAGATGAGCTTGTGAATACCTGATAAATGCCCTCTTCTGATTGGTCACGGATGGGCTCGTGTCCCGCCTCAAACACAATGTACTACAACGTCAGCAGCGGAGAGAAAAGAGGAAAACAAGAAGCAGGAGAGAAAGAGGAAGATAAAGGAATTGAGAGAAAAGTGGTGAAATTGCAGAGGTGATTAGTCAACAGTGTCAATATGTTCTCATTAAAAAGCAGATGAAGAATAGATCCCGGTGAAACATGGACAAGAACCTAAGCAGCGAATATTTTTACAGCACCTGAGAAAACTAATCATGCACCCTAACTGGTAAACATGCACAAAGACACACATCTCCAGTACAAACCCATAACTCTGGCCGTCAAAACTGCACATTTTGTTTATTGCCACAGTGTAACGAAACAGGGGCTGTCTCCCCACAGTGCACACAGAGAGGAGCAAGCTGAGTGACTAGAAATGCAGCAGGTGAGAACAGCAATGTGATTGGTCAGGAAGTTACCTGGTAGACCGGGTCCTCCAGATCCTCCTCTAGTATTGTCTGCAGATGAGCGGTGTTGGGGAAGAGAGGACGAGATCAAACGGGGGGAGAAGACAGGAGAGAGGGAAGAGGCGGAGAGTTAAGTCGGTGGAATAGAAAGTGTGGGCGGAAAGCACAGCAAGGCCTAGCAGCTTCCCAGCATTCAGATAATCATTTGCCAATCATCAGAGATAAGAGAGAAATACATAGAGAGATATTAAACAGCAGATATAAAGAAGACAGAACAGAGGAAGGTGAAATAAGCACAGTGGGCAGACGGTGCCATTCATTTGCGTCTGTAATTTTTCTTTCAAGTCTTACTTGAGTTGTCTGTCAGGACTCTCTTGAATGAAGTTAAATGAAGATACTTACAGCTGATGATTAAAACATTTAGAAGTCTGTTAACACGAGGTTGGGAAGTGTACCTGGTAGACAGCCTGCTCACACTGTTTGTCTTTCTGAGCCTTCTTTTCCATCTCCTCTCTCTGCTTTATGTCATAGATGAGCTGGAACAAGTCCCGCAGGTCCAGAATCACAGGCTCAGCCTGGGACGACAAGAACACATTGTCTACATAAATACTATCACACTAACAGAGACACATCATTTACAAAGCATTGATCATGACTTGGTAAAGCAGAGCTCCCAGTGGTCAACGACTTTGAATATCTCATATGCAATGTTTGACTTGTGACCATCAAGACGAGTTATCAATTATAGTAAAGTGTTGTGCAATGGTCTGGTGAGCGTAGCATAAATCTAACCTGATTTCCACATGTGGCTATGAGGCCCCAACAGAACAGTCAGTTCAGTTGAATTCACTGTTTTTTTATGGCTGCAGGAATGTATCCGGATACATAAAAACACTAGTCTGTCTAAATCCTACACTAAATGTAAAAATGTCTTTGTGACTGATTGTTTTCTGTGCCCCTGTGATTGGTTAAAGATTGAAATTTATAACTGCATCTTAAATTCTCCAAGTGCTCTGTGTTTTAGTTGTACTTATTTTTACCATAGTTTATTTAGATCTGTGTTTCTGAATTAATGTTAATTTAAAATTTTTACTTTGCGCAGTCAAAGAAGTGGTTCAGGGTGCATTTCACTGCGTGTTGTACTTGTATAACTATGCATGTGACAAATAAAGAATTTTAAATCTTGAATCTTAGCAATGTTACTGAGTCAACCCAGAAAGTGAGACCCAGAGACTGAGAATAGCTACATAAATAATACTGTCTGCAACTCAGATCTAAAACCAGGTTAAGACAGAGCTCCACACACTTATCTGCATAACAGCTTCAGACTCTTTCCTTTGACTGGGCCTCGTTCAGACAGTGATAAGAGCAGATACTAGCCTCTCACAGCACTTTGTACCACTTTTCTTGTAAGGGGGAGCAAAAGTACAGACAAACCACTAAGATGTCTCCCAACTTATAACAGCTGTCACAGTACAACAGCAAAGAATCATACAGTGCAATGGTGTTTGAGTCCTAATCAATTATTAACTGGAGCTACACGAAGTGCACCTAGAGTTCACAGACTGAACTCTGCCTTGCACAAAGTATTTTAGTGTTGTGTTTCCCGCAAGATCTTGTCTGCTGCATATTATCACTGACAGACACACTGGGGCACACGGTGGCTCCTGCTGAGGCAAGAGTAAAAAATAATGTCACTCTGTCAGATTCACATCCTCTTTGCATTTGACAATACTTGGTCTAATCTCCATCTTTTCTTGCCATTTCTCTCACATTCCTTTTCACTGCTTTCCTATCAAAACGTCTAGGTGAGAGGACACACAGTGAACTGAGACAAGCACTGGATTGCAGAAAACTTAAAGGATGATCCAGGAGGAGTGGGGAGTTTACAGGACCACACAGAAGAGAAAACCTAAGTTGAGATGACTATTTCACACCTTACTGCAGACTGTTTTATCAAAGTCTGCACTGATCAGGATTTCTGAGGCTAAAAGGAATGATGTCAATGCAAAAGATTCATCTTCTTTTCTTAAATTAAATGCTGGGGTTGGTTAATGGGAAGATATGTCTGAGATGTTGCTGAATGGATTTCTTGGTATATTGAACTTCCCTCGAGCTTAATAAAACTCAGGTTGTGATTTCCTACACTCACTAAAACTGCTTTTGACACCGCGACACACAACTAGAGAAATCATATGTAATTATACCAATAATCACTTAGTGAAAATACCAGACTGCAGCTGTAAAATGTGACTGAGCGGCATCACTGTCTCTTCTAATATCATTATGTTTGAACCCTGGTGCCAAATGGTTAAGTATATAGGGCTTTTACTGACACCATTGATGGTTTTCAGACTCAAATCTTCTGCAAAACTAAGCACATTCTTCCTGTCACAGTATCTACATTTGTCCAGCTAATGCAGAAAATGAAAAAAATGAGCCATCAACGACTGCACATACAGAGAAATGTATAATGCACCTTGCAATGTGTGTGTGTTTTTATATCAGCCTGGACTTTTCCATTTGGACTAAAATATAAAGCTTTTTCCTAAACAGCAGCGAGTGAACACTCTGTCCAGTCCAGAGAAAGCTCGACTCACCAGTGATGGCTAAACCACTTTACCACTACATTATTTTTCATTTGTTGTTGCTGTTATGTTCTGCTCATAGTGGTCATTTAGTTCCACATTTTTCTAAGGGACCAAAATAAAAGCTTTAATAACTGTACTTCTGACCAGCACTAACTTGCCTCTGTAGCCTTTCCACAAGTAAAAACAAAATAAATATTAAACATAAATAGAACAATTCGTGGTAATTTGTACATTTCTAAAACATTATAGTGATGAACTATTTTGAAGAAATCCTTTTCTACACTAAAACTTCCTAAACAAAACATGGTCTTGTGCTGAGACTTTGAGACAAGTGGGAAGCCAATTACTTTCAAATGTACCCCTAATTTGGCCTTTTTTTGGGAACAACCTTACATCTCAGTCTTCATAACTACGCTTTGTTAATTCACATCAAAGTGGTTACTTTCCAATTACAGCTTCTGCTATAAGCTCTCTGCCGCCACTTTTCTCATTGTCTGCTCCACAACTAATAGTCGGAGTGCAAGTGAAGGCCTCTTTCAAATCCTGAAAATGGGAGCAAAACATAATTGTGACCTTTCTTCAGGCACACGTCAGGTAAATGACAGCTTAGCTGAGTGATGAGAACTTAGCCTTGTGCCATGCTGTAGGCAGGGTAGCATTTGGTGGGCAACTATGTTTTGCACGAGCGCGCCTGAGTGAGTGCGTGTGTGTGTATTTGTCTACTGTAAGTCAAAGAGCTACGGTTCACGGCCCTAGCAGGATGGATATGCCATTAGAGCCGGTGACACACACTCAAACTCTCATCGACTCACTATGGGAAATCAATATGGCTACAGAGCAAGCCAGCTGGACCCCGAATAAACAAGCCAGGCACATAAACACAACAATAGCAACGGCAATCATAACAGCTCCAAAAGCGGTACTTAATATCACATCGAGTACGTTACTGCAGGACCCTTTCAAGAACCCTTTCATATACAAAAAAAAAAAAACTACAGTAAAAACTTTAAACTTTAAAGTAGAGCACTACAGAGGGAAACAGTGCTGTTTGATGAACAGCACAAAGGAACCTGAGCTGGTGTTCAAGAGACCTTATCTAAATGTCAAGAGGTTTTTGCTTTTCAGAAAAGACTCTGATGAATCTTACATTACTTGTTGCACACAACAGGTGCGTGGTAAACATGTGCAAATGCATGCTCGAATGATGTAACGCACACGCACTTTACACATAGACACTAACCGACTGCGCAGTCTTGATGGCCACGAAGCGGTGGTTCCCTTCCTTCCCGCAGACGTAGCCAAAGGCTCGGTGGTCCGTGATGTCCTTGGCAATGTAGGAGATCTCATGGACCGCATGGTGGTGTTGGAGCACCTGAAGAACACATGGTGGAGTACTAAGTGCTTTTTTCTTGATTTTTTCTCTTAATTCTAGTACTGTGAAACTGTGATATTCACATCAGTGACAGTCTCAAAATAAATATATTTAAAACTGGTAGAAAAATAAATAGGGATTTGAATAGGACCTTGCAGATATTTTTTAAGTTTGATCTGCTTGCCATTCATTGAACTGTTTGCCTCCCTCTAGACTCTGTAAAGTACTTTATGAAAACAATGTTTTGTAAATAGCACATCTTGAATTTTCACAGAATTAATACGAAGTATCAGATGAACAAAACAAACATGTATCACAAAGTTAGGGAACACATGAACACAAAGACACAAAAACACAAAATTCAAATTCCAAATTCCTGCACACATGTCCAAATGAAAGGGCTGAAAACAAGCCATGCAAATTCCCACAAGTGTACCCACACAGAAACAAACACTCTCACACAGAGACCATGCATCCTATATTAAACAGTTTCCAGCTCCCCTGCCCTCTCTAGTTTAGCCTGGATAGGGAGTGCCAGGCTGGCATTGCTTGTGGCAGATGGCACTGTTTTTCCTGAGGGCAGAGGGGGGACCAGTGACAATCACAGCTCAGCAAGCTGTCGACTTGATCACTTCATCTGCGCCCTCGCTCACAACACACATGCACACACAAGCACAATTCACAACTTAATATGCAATGGCCCTCTGTTAAATCACTAAATGTCTGCTTTGTTGTTATTGTCTATGCCAGCTGCATGCTGGGAGCAGAGACACACAGTCAACATAATGACCCAGCAGCCCTTGAGTGCAAGCTAGGGGCTGGAGCTGTATACATCAGAGGCTAAACACACACATCTGCTTGCACTGAAACTAGTCCACAAGTAAGACATGGCAGAATAGAGTGACACCAATTTAACTGGGGCACAGACACATACGCACACAATGAAAGCGCCAGCAGAAATGGATAATCATATGAGGTCTTCTAAATTTAATAATTAGATTAATGATTATTATTATCACCTCTGATTGACCTGAGACTGACGACTAAGTCATCTCGCACACACGCACACACACACAAACACACACACACACACACACACACAACCAACAGAGTGCAAACAGAGCTCATTCAAAGAGGTTATTGAATTATCTCTGGGTGGGTGGTGTGGTGACAACGAGGGAGTCTGATTCAAAGAGAGCAGAGAATGAGATAAAGAGATGCATGAATTCAATTGTTCTGCCACGTCTTGGTAGCAGGAGTGAGAGTGGACATGGTGAACATGTTCCACATCTTGATATAGCACCTGCAAACATCTCATTTCAGTTTCCAAGCTGCGCCAGTTTGGTCGACATCTGGCAGTAGCATCTTTCTGGAACAATTTTTGTGACCGTACTGTTTGAAAATAATAACCATGAAAAGCCTCTCGTGCATGTTGTGCGAAACAGTTGCAGCGCTGGTGCACCTATCTGGTTATGTTAATAGTTTATCCCGGCTTCTGTTTGACATGAAAAGAAAATCTCATTGAAAAAGAATCATACCTGGAAAAAACTAATTAAAGTGAAAAAGCTGCAGTGTACACCAAGGGTTAAGTAACCCTGCAATATTAATGATGAAACCGAATGTGAAATAGTCTTTTCATTTTCAAGGCGATGTGGTACTTGAGGTTAAAAACGACAAAGTGGGCTTTTGCCTTCAGAGTTTAAATTTGAACTGTTAACATATAACACATGAACCAACCGAAATTTCTAAATTAATTCTGTGGAGTGAATACTACTACTCTTGGATTATAACAGTGCTAAGGCAATTCTCTTTAACTGTCTGGTTTTGGTCATCACAAGCAGAATAAGCTGTTAAAGCAGGAACAAATGTCATTCTCCTCAAATGTCTAATTTATGAGATGTTTCTTCGACAATACCGTGACTCAAAGCTGCTAAAAAAAACACCGTTCTTGGTTAGGTTAGGACAGAAGTGTGAGATGAAATCCCAGGTGGACAACGCTGCTTGCGTGTCTGGCAGCGTCAACTGAGAGACGATACATAAAGTTGCTTAAATAGCTGCACTCTCTAGGGGAAGTGGATTGTTTGCAAAAACAGGTGGGTGTATCAAAAACGTCAATACTGAGTGTGTACTCTCTGTTCTCTTCTCTCCAGCACTGTTGATATGCACTGCTGGTCCCCCTCTCTCTCTCTCTCACACACACACACACACACACACACACACACACACACACACACACACACACACAGAGTCAGTGTCTCTGAGGGACTGTAGACAGCATGCCCTTCAGCAGTTGCTGGCCACTGAACCAAGATATTCCCCCGTTACACTCCGAGTGGTGAGAGAGGAGGAGAAGCGGCAAGATAGTGTCTTTCTCTCTTTCTCTCCGCCCTGCTCTTCACATGTCCCTCCTGGAGGAAAGACATCATCAGAGAGCCTTCGGAGGCTGTCCAATCTCGAGCCTGTGGGACAGGACTGAGATTAGCCGTAAGCTTTGAGGTTTAATGAGTTCTTTGAAAGTGGTAGCAGCGCTGTGGTTACTCATGAGGCGCTCTACGTCAGTCACTAACACAAACAGGCACATACACGCGAGCTGGACTGCACCTGTAAATAAGTTTTTTTTTAAATTTAGCAGTTTGACAATGAAAAACAGTTATTCTGCATTAGACATCCAAATATGATGTCACACACGTGTGCACTGACCAGGAATTAGCAACATGTGCCCACATATTCTAATTAATATTAGAAGTGGCATCAGAATAAAGTTACAATATATTTTATAAGACTCAAATTAAATGTATAGTGGCTACATAAAAATACCAGAGATGCGCTTCACCTCTGCTTCGCCCTGTTTGCTTTGCTTCGTCTCTGTCTAGCATCTACATGAATTCTTTGCCTCAGGGTCTTTTCTAAACAGCTTTCCTTCATGTGTACTTTTTTTAACATAGTCCTTTCTGTTGGTTGAAATTTGACTTATTTAATCTTTCTGATTTCATTCACTGAGGGACCAGCAGGCCACTGAGCTCGAGCCCTCACTCTTCCCGTGAGTTCTTGACCTGACGTGGTGCAGTGGCCCAGACAAGACTGACAAAAAGGGTTGTAGAAGCTGGTGTGCACGTGTGTCTCTGTGTGTATTTATGTGTGTGTCTTCAGAAAGCCTGACAGAGAGAGAGAGAGAGAGAGAGAGAGAGAGAGAGAGAGAGGGAGTGAACACGCTGGCCTGCCCCTTGCTAGATTAATGTCTCCTCTCTTCTTCTCCCCCATCTCAAGCACCACATCCCTACATCTTGCATGACCTTCCCTCCTCCAAGAGAGAGGCCATCCATCCATTTGTTCACCCATACATCCATCCGCCCATCTGGCTGACTGATGCACAGGAGGGGAATGAGACTGTCAAGATCCCAGAACCTCAGCAGAGTCATTCTCCCTCTCTCTCTCCCTCCATCGCCATTAGGAGCAGTTGAAGGACTGATAGTAAGGACAGAATATATCTATAGTTAATATTAAAGAGTGAAACAGAGGACAAGGTCTCCATGTAGAAGACATTACTTTACCATGTGCTCACTGATTTTGTCTAACTTTGTTTCAGTCTGTTTCTTTATGTCATCCTCAATCTACCAGTTTTTACTTTTTTTGTCATCTAGATCTTCTCCCCTCTGACTCTCTGCTGCCTCTACATCAATCTCTGGTTCTTTCTCTTTATCTCTTACGGTGAAGAAATTTTGAACCATCAGGAAGGAGAATGAGACAAAGAGATGAGGGGTCATAAAAAAAAACTCAAGTGAAGGATTTCACTGGCGAAGGATGAGTTTGGCTGCATGCAGTATTGCATGTGGGAGGCCACTAGTTACAATGTGCCGCCTGTCTCATGCCCCACACTTCTGAATTACTGCTGGCTACACACCTACACACAGACACAGTGTCACCGGCACCTGTTGTGGTGTAAATCTCAGGCTTACCATGTCAGTGACTAAAGCCAGGTGCAGAGCCATGAACTTCATCTTGCATCTAAACCAGACTACGTTCACAATCAGACGCTCTGACAGCCAGACAGAACAGAGAGAGGCTGACAGCTTACACCGCATATTTACATGACATACTCAACAGCAGATGTTACTGCTGTGCTATTTTTTAAAAAATAAGACTGTTTTACTCCAGCTGCCAAAATACATTAAGAATCTAACATGCAGAGAAAATCTTAGTAGGATACAGTAAACAAACTCAGTCAAGCACCTTAAAATGGATTTATTCAGACCTTTCTGGAATTTAATGGAACGGTAATTTTCCATTACTAAAACCAAAAGTAAGTGAAATGGCCTGTTTAGTGAGATTGTCCTCCAACCAGAGTGCTAAGTATCCTGGGGAATATGGGCATTATATTTCTTGTTCAAGGAAACTGTGACAGGTATGGCCAGCTGGGGGACTGAACCTCGATAATACCTGTCAGAGAATCCTTGAGGAAGAAATTTTTAAAGAAATCACTACGCTCTATTGGCCACTTCCCCTCACTCTGCAGCAGCACTTTACTACTGAAATCACAGTTCTTCTATCCATGGCGTGTCTTCTGTAGTACAGGGTTATTAAAAAAAAAGAACTGATTTCAAAGTCCTATTTCTCAGTCCTCAAACCTCTTCATGAAAGGAGTCACTGACCATTTGAGATGGTAGGTTTCTAACTTTTGAATAATTAGCCAATAGTCAACAAGGCGCACTGGGTCGTTCCCGCCTCAACTTTCAGTTGCTTGTTTACTCTCAAATGGCGTGTTCTTGAGTTTGTGTCGCTACCCACTAACCTAAATGACATTGAATAACAACAGTGATCAACTCAGTGGATCTGCTGCAATGCGTTTGAGAATTCGCCATGTCGTGGTGGCCACACTGAACACTTAAAGACACAGAATACTTGTGTCTTGGTTTGGAAATACTTAACCTTAATAAAATAGAGCTTCATAGAATCAGTTCATTCTTTTTGTACTGTACTGAACTGTTATGACCTCAGTGGTCGTTTAAACAACAAGTTCTCATCGAATAGTGGCAAACTGACTGAGAGGGAACTGAGAGTGAAGAGAGATAAGACCCAAATGAGGAATGATAGCCATCGGACTGCAAAGCCTGAATAAATGCAGCAGGCCAACCAGAAAAGCTCCCGTGTAAGGTGGAAAATGTGTAATCCTGGAGTATAATATGAAACCAGTGTTGTCGCTGTGTACGGAGAAGCAGACAATGGGATAGCCATGTTCTCTCATCTACTGAGGCCTTGTTCTCAGGGTTTCAATTAGGGCCTCCTGATTTCCCCAGGGGCTCCTCCCTCTCATGGAGATGCCTCATTAACAGAAGAAACACACACATAAACGGAGATGCTGCTTTCAGGAGCGCACATACACATAAACATTCACACACATTTGCTTCTGAGCTTACCCCTGACTTCTCGTCAAAGATCTTGATCCCTCCAAAGGAAACGGTCAGAAACACCTTCTGTTTGTGTTCTCCTTTAGACCGCGCTGCTGCAGCTATACCCTGAGGACAGGAAGACACACACACAGACGTGGAGCAAACAAGCAGGACAGAAACACGTGTGTAGTCTAATGTGAAGATAAATCCATACGGAGCATCTCCCCTTGTGGCACTTTAAAATAACCTTTTTGTTGTGTCATGTAGTTTTCTCTTACTAGTCATGTTTCTATAAAATCAGCAACAAACATCACATATTGGCATCCAAGAGAGAAATCCATCACAGAGGAGATGAGGTCATTTTCCATTGTCCCAATAAAGTTTTTAAACCTTGGTTTATGTGATAAATATTTGTAGCAATAACACATATCTTGTAATAATGGATACATTTACATTTATCTACACCCAATATCGTGTCCACCAAACAACACAGCATAAAATAATCCACTGTTTAAAAGTTTAAACATGAATAGGAAATAGAGGCATTGACAAATTTAAATAAATAATGATTTTTAGATTTCAAACTTTTGCTCTATTTGCAGCCTTATAGACCTTGGGTAGTAAAACTATGTGAAATTGTAAAGCTGTGGTTTGTATTTATGGAATAGGGTGATGCTTAGGCATGTGGTACTGCATAAAGCTCATTATATAGAGATAATAGTGCCTTGGTTGGTAAGGCAGTCGTCTACCAGGGTTGGGGGTTCAATTCCCGGTTCCCCCCTGAATCCTGGTCTCATGTAGAAGTGTCCCTGGACAAGACACTGAACCCTGAATCCGTGGCGCCTAAAGTAGGCAGCCTGTCCAGAAATTTACCAAGGGTATTAATAAAGTATCAGTTATAATTTTTATTATAAGAAAAATGAGCAGTGTTTCAAATTGTAAATGTAAATCAATCAAAACTATTTCAGTAAAAATAGAGTAAAAGTATTAACCAGAAATTATGAATATTATAAATTAAGTATCCACCAGATATAACTTTTGAGTATTAAACTAATTTTGTTTCTTTTTGTTAAAAAGATTTATGGAAAACATCAGAAAGCAGAAATGACTTAATGAGGCACAAAAAGTGTAGAATAAAAAGTAAACTGCAAACGATTCATTACAACACAATTTATTGAATTCTCTGAACATATAATGACGTACTGAGAGAAACGAAACGACAAGAGTGAGACTCAGAGGACTCGGCCTACGAGAGGGAGGAGCAGTATGAAAGAAGAGGTGGAGAGATCAGAGAAAAAAAGTTGATGGATTTCCTGTCTGAATAAATGAGGAGGAGGGAAGTGGTTTGATCAATGAGCTGTCTATACTCTCCTCACCCATCTAGACCTCGCCTGAAACAGAGTTTTCACTACACATAAACACAACGTAAATGGAATTTTATCAATTTAAATATCTCATGCGTTTAAGGACAATTAACAATTGATAAGGCAATCTTAATACTGAATGTGTTTTAAACTCGTTCAGCATAAATATGTTGATTAAAGGAGCTAAAGACATTTTGTAGTGCAACATTAAAAAATGTGTTTTCCACATGGAAACTTTATTTAAAAAATGGCCTATTCCTCCTCATTTTTATCCTCTCTCATGTGTCTCACCTATCATCCAAATTATTCCCCGCCTATATGCCTCCTCTCCTCTGCTAACTGTCCCATCTGTCTCCCTCTGCCTCTAATTGTTCCTGTCCTTGCAAATGAGACATTCACCCCGATCCCCTTCTCATCCATATGGCTAACCTTCCTCACTTCCTCTTCCACTGATCATTGTCCCTTTAAATTATATCCTCATTATTTCTCATCGCTTGTTTCCTCTCCGCTGGCTATTTGTGTAGAAAAACAGCAATAAACTATACATGCAAGCACAAGGCCGATGTAGAAAATATGTAAAAAAAATTAAAAAGTGAACTTTAGAATTTGCATGAAGTTAAAGAAGTGTCTGTGGACCCAAAAGTATGACTTCCGATGGTTTTTGTGGGTCAAAGAACTTAATGTGTCATGTCATGTTACATCATTTCTGGGTGCAATGATGCTCATCAGCAGCAATGTTTAGAAAAGTAACTTAGAAGAGAAAGTAAATTCTCAGTTCAAGACCCAGAAGAGAAGAGAAGAAGAGTTAAACTCTTACCTTGAGCTTCATCATTGAGTCCTGGCAAAGTTTGTCTCCACGGGCAGCAGTGACCTCGTCCAGGCCGATGAGCTTGGCCTTGTAGCGGACTCCATCGCCCTTAAAACGCCTGATGAGAGCCGCCTCGCTGCGATCCTGCCCTGCAGACACACACATACACGCACTCTGAAGTCTACAGTGCATCCTCCAGTCAAGGACCTCCATCTACCTCAGAGCAGTGCTGTCACCTCAGGATCATCAATCACCTACAGCACAAATTACTTCAAATGTTATCTTCCCAAAAAAAACAGTGCAGGTCACAGTAACTGAAATGAGCATGTTATGTAAGATCAGACGCAGTGGCATCATATGAATGACACTCGTTAGTATTCTCACATATGTGAATCATAGTTGCAGGACTAGAGCTGAAACTGTGACTGCGCTCTTTCCTCTGCACAGAAAATGGTGTGACATTTGCTCTTATCTTCCTTGTCTCCCACAGTCCTCCTTCTCTCCTCACCCTCCATTGTGTGGGAGATTGTCGGCATTGTGCGCATGCATTAGCGAGCATGTTGACCTTGCTCTTGTCCAGGAAGTCTCTATGTTATCTCCTGAAGTGACTACAACGCTCCCCTTCACACACAATACAAAGCAGTGAGAGAGAGAGAGAGAGAGAGAGAGAGAATAGACACTCATAAGACTAAACTCTCTTCCTTTGTGCCATGCTCTCTCCATCTTTCTCACATTCTGTTTCTGTATCTCTGACCTGCAGTGCGCAAACATTTCTTCCTCAAATATTGTACAAGGGAAACACTCCTGTCGACTGCATCTGTGTGTGTGTGTCTCTGCATTGTGTTTCTGTGTGCGTCTATGTGAGTGAGGGACTGCAAGAGTGATAGCGAGACGGAGAGGCATAATGATAATGCAGCATATTCAGATAATATATTGAGGCGTTAGTTCTGTACTCCATAACAGCATGACTCTTGGAAGGTCATAGCCAGAGTGATGGAGAGGTCCCACTCCTCCTCGCTTCTTTCTTTCACACTCCCTCCATTCACACAGAGTCCCTACAGCATTGCAGTATAGAAGAAATGAGCCCTTTAACCACAGGCGAGAGCATCATGTTATATAGAGCTACTGAATCATCTTTGTCCAACACTAATCTCCCACCTCCCTCTGCTTTGTCTGCGGGCCCACACAAACATCCTCATTTTTTATTTTGCATTTGCTTCACCTGGATTAAATCATATTCACACTGGATTCTAGAGATTGGACAATGTTTTAGTTAAGGCCACAAAAGGCCATATTGGGTCCAAGGCTGCGGGAGATCATGTTTGTGAATATTCAATGGTCTGAAAATCTTTGTCCTATGTGATAGAAAAATGGTCACTTTACTCTGTTCCCCATTGATAAAAAAAACCCACCTACATACACACACAGGCACGAACAAATACGGTGTGGATGAGCTCATTTTTCTGAATCACTGAACAGACCCACACTCAGTCATAGTCCTACTTGGAGTAAATCATGACTGTCTGCCTCAAAGTCTTCAGAGACAAAAGAGCTGTGGAACATCTGTCCTTATTTTAGAGAGAGTGAGAGAGAACGGCAGCACCGCTCTGTCTATTGTGTCACGTCTCTGCTGGGCTGAGATGAGAGTAAGCGATTAAACCACCGGAGGATTGTTCTGTTTAACGCAGAGACATTTAAAGACATTTAAATATTGACTTCATTAAGCTTTAAACAGCCCTGTGAAATGTGCAAAGAGGCAAATACAAACAAACATGCAGTCAACAGTCAATGACTAGTGTATGACAACCCAGAATTAACCATTTCTTCCCTGTATCAATAAAATGAACCATGCAGCTTCTGTTGTGTATAACAAATGTATTTCATTCACGCCTGCTGTCAGGAAACGCTAGAGGTTTAAGCCTCTATATCAGGAAACCAGTTGAAGTTACATGCCAGTATATGAACTAACAAGCATTAAAGGAGCCCTGTGGAGATTTCCTGTAAACAAACACTGCGTGAGAGACACATAAACAACTCACAGACTCACACTTCTGCATTTGCTACTGTGTTAACGTTAAGAAAGTGTTCATCTTCTAATATAAGCTGAACATGGTCAAGACAGGAGAAAGTAAGTAGCAACACCTTTAGCCTCATGTGTGTGCTCAAAACAAACACAACAGGGACTTTCTCATAAACTCCAGAGTGCTACTTGTGTTCAAAGATGCCACGGGGTGCACCTTTAATTTTGAACCCCGAAATGAACGACACTGTACTTCGAAGACATCTGAAGACAGATACACTGTAAGACCTTTTCAGGTTGATTTAAATGTTTCTTGACATCTTCATCATCCATATTTACATGCATGCTGTATTAAATGTAAAAAAAATATTTTTCCCTTTTAAGTTATATAATTTGATCACATTTTTATGTACTTATCTACAGTCTGCAGTGCAGGGCTACACCTGTGTCTGTGTACGTACATTAATGTTTGAGTATTAAATAACACTAAATGTGTCCAGCTGCTTTTGTCTCGCTGGAAAAGCAGTTTTTATTTAAGTTTGACATTTAAGACCTGCTTCCTCCATCTGCATCCATCACCATTATTATGCTGCTATACTTAGCACACAGAGGGAGAGAAACACAAAGAAGGAGAGAAGTCGTGAAAGGCCAAAAAGGGGAAAAGAAAGGGAGAAAAACACAGAAGGGGTCCAGGATTACTACACCTGCTGAGTACTTTATATTATTACCTTTTGGGAGCATGTTCTGTGAAAGACCTCTCTGTGAGTGTGTGTGTGTGTGTGTGTGTGTGCATGTGTGTACGCCTCTGTGTGTCTGCAGGGGAAGCATTCAGTCTGCTGTAATTAAATGTGTGCTGTTGCTGTGACCCCGCTGAGCTTCAACACAACTAATGAAAGAATCTTTCGTTTCATGTTATAACGCTCCACAGACACACGCGCGCTTCATGTTCAGTCATTTCTCCTCCACAGGTGAACACACATAAAAAAACACTCTTACACACATTTCGCAATAGAAACGTTTCTTACATCTGCATGACGTAACATGCAAAACCACACTAGATGCCTTCGCAAATCTTGAGGTGTAGTATCTGGAATTCAGCTGCTATAGTAAAGCAGCTAATACCTTATACAGTTTAGGTGTGTGTGTGTGTTTGTGTGTGTTGTGAGTACTTGGCATGCAGGCCTGGGTTTGACTGTCTCTCTGATGCAACAAGCAAAAAGGAGGGAAGGACATAAAGCAGAGAGAAAAAGATAGAAAGCAGGAATCAAACGTGATGGATGGATGAATGAGCATAGCCTCCACTGGATTAATGTCACTCAGTATTAAAGCATTATGACAGGCAGAACTCCCTGTCTCGTTCTCTCTCTTACTCTCGCTCTCTCTATCTCACACACACACACACACACACACACTCACTCACTCTTCCACAGGTGATAGATGGCATGTGACTGATGGTTCAGTACGTCTACCCCTTCAGGGAAGCCACTAGCATCGCCCCTGGCAAAAACGTAACCTTCTGCCTCGCGCGTGCCCCTCTATCACTCCTGACTCCCCCTTTATCCTCCTCTCCTCCTCAAAATTCCCAACTCCTCTTTGCCTCTTGCGTGCTCCTTGCTCTTTGGATGGGTTTACATCTGGATTACACGCATATTGGAATCAGATTCTTATTTTTAGTATTTTTTCTTCCTCCACATTTTCGCTCGCAAAATTGCAAGAACCTGCATAGAAACTCTACTGTCAAACGCCGCTACAGTGAATTTTAACAGGACATGGTACGAGCAGTCAGTCAAACAGTTACACTGCAAATATGTGTCAAAATCAGTCAATATTAAATCCGGTCAAAATTAACAGTTGTATTGTCTTCACAAGTTGATGTGTTAGTGAGCTTTCTGCCACCTGTTAGAGTTTTGTGTCTCTCACTGTAGATCAGACCTGCTCCTTCACTTACAGTACAACTCATTGGTCTTCTCAAGCTTTCTGAAGGATGCTAATGTGTCCAAACATGTTTCAGATGACCTGCAGAGCTATTCAGGTCATCCTATGGTGCAGTTTTCCTCTGTTCAATGCATGCTGATCACCCAGGCTGAAGGGTTTTATGCGTAACAATGCATAGCAGCCTAGTTCATTAATTTCATTAGACATTACAGATTTAGGCCATTAGTTTGGGGCCACTGGGTAAGATTGAGGTGTAGCAGCTCTCTCCAGAGACGAAAGGTGGACTCACGTGGCCTCGCTTTGGGTTTGACAGAAATTACGTTAGAGGCCGGACAGATGACGCCACGTCGACAGCAGTTTTGGTTTTCAGCAGGTTTGTATTGTTTGCAGTGCCTGGTAAAGTGCAGAGCTTGTTTCACTCTGTTCCAGATGAAGCAGCACCCAGAGGCTCTTAACTACAGCTGGGATGGTTCCCAACAAACACTCAACAGCACATGAGGGAACCCCTCAGTTACTCTCCAATTAATCCTGCTTCTAAACCCTGCTGCCGAATGTGCGTGTGAATATGTGTGCGTTTTTTATGCTTTCTTTGCCTATCAGAGAGTTGTTCAGATGAAGCACTCACTCATACCCACTCTCACACAGACTCTTTTAAACCCACAAAGAGCATGTGCCAAGAAAACAACAAGCTTCCCCTTCAGCTCCTTGCTTAATTTTGGCAGATGGATTTGGCACACAAAGGCTCACACTTGACTGAGTACATGCATAAACACACTTCACAAAAACATAGTGGTAGTTGCTGAAGTGAAAGTGAGATGATAAAGTACTGTTCCTGCTCATCAAATAAATAAGGGCTGTGTCTTTGCTGAATTTTATTCTCATATTTGGGACATCACTGATGTCCTTGTTTCTTTTGACCATATAGTCTGATATGTGAGGTTACACTAAAGTGTATTTAGGTAAAACTTGTGATGTGTCTGTAGGTTTAGATGTGATTTTCTGTCTGATCATTATGGCTAATTCGGCATTAACGCTACGACAACTGAAGAATTGAAAGTAAATTAAGATCTCTGGCCAATCTCAAATAGCTATACTGGCACGATATTTATCCTCCACTACCCTACTCTGTCATCTCAACATTTGTTCTCTCCTCACCTCTATTTCATTTCACATTTTTTTAGTTCCATCTTCCCACCACCAGTTGCTCTGACCTGAATGACAGGGGCACAACCAGAGACCTGAGCTATCTGCACGTGAAAGTGTGTCCTCGGGCATCCAGTGGTCCTCTGTGGCCGAAAACACAGACCAAATTAGAGTTGAAAAATACATCAGGGACAAAAGCAACACACTGCCCATTACCATCCCATCCATCCACCACCCCACACACACACACACACACAAACACACACACCATATGTCAAGGTCACTTTGGAAAAGTAGACAGAGAAAACCTTTGACTTGTGTAGAGAGTTGGTGAGGGGTGACAGGGACACATGTAAGGAGACTGCATCTCCAAAATAATTTTTAATGCACCTGACAGCTGGACAATGTAATAAATACCTATAGAAAAATAGTAAACATTGCATATGTCTGCTATTTATAGAAGGAGTGCATGTCATACTTCTTATAAATATTCCACTTGAGTATTAGGATCACTCATATTCAGTATTCTTACTTCTTGATCAATGTAATATCACACTGAAGTGCGGTACTGGTGTTGTACTACCGTAATATTCAGAGGTATAGGTACCTCTTAGTATAATGTAGTCCAATACCACCATTAACCTATCTAACATAGTGACCACTGGGTATAAATCAAGCTGACATAGATAAATAAACTCACAGTAAGCATCCAGCAAGACTATATTTGACCTCTAGTATTCCCACATGCATATCGTGTAGAAAAGGTCTTGCACAGACATTTGACTGCTGTGTTAGAATTTTCAGACCCATTATCTAGCAAATTAATATTCAAATAGTTTTAGTTATGTGCAAAATTGTGAAATTGGAAATAAAAACGAGACTTAAAACATTTGAGAGAAAGCAGAAAAACAACACAGAGAGATTATTGCCTGCTTGTTTCTTTCAGTGTCATTGTTGTAACCAGTAACCAGAGTCATTTATAACAAAACTTCATGTCATCATGTTGCAGGGCACATATTTATAACTCTAAACATAATGTTTAGATAATGTTCATTAATTTTAGAAGAAATCCATGAATAATGAATTTATTAGAACAATCCTTTTGCAAAGTTTGATTTTTTTACAGGAAATTTTACTTTTTCATAGTATCTCACAGCTCTGCCACATAGTTTTTGCTACACTGGGACGTAAACAAGCCACTGTCTTAGATATGCACACACACACACACTCGCCGTGGGCCTGGACGGGTTTTGTGCTTGTTATTTTTCAGTGAAGTGATCTTTGTATACAGCCACAAACCCACAGAGGATTTTGTGAATGTGTACGCGACTATCTTGGCAAGAGTTAATTTTACGCTCATTTACTGGTTACAATGAAGCAGAATTTTAGGAAATGCTTGAAGCTTTTAATACAAAGAGAAAAACAGCATAACTCCCTACTCTGTGTCTGTTTACGTGTCAGCACAGTTACATTCTCTGTGGCAAAGTTGTTTTCAGAGAGCATGTCTTCTAGGTGCTGTTTATTATTTGCACCATGACATGATGTTCTTTGTCATCTGAAAAAAAAAAAAAGCACTCGCTCGGTGTTAGCTTATCGAAACACAATGTACAATCTGCACACCTTGTTGATTAAGGCTTAAATGGAACTTTAATGTGGATGTAAGTGGTGATCTGAGTCCCATTTTGAACAGAGGAAATTAATTTCATAAAACACAACCAGAATGCTGCATGTTCTTTAGGGGAATAAGGTTATTTAATTATTTCCTCTACCATTGCATTTCATTTCATCCTTTTCGTAGTTCTCCTTACCTAATAAGTAACTAACAATAGCGCTGCTACTGAGGCTGCAGACTGCTCCCCTCCAGTATGCCAACACCCCCCTGTCTATCTAGTCCTCTTGGTGGTAAAGCTTGTTTTTCGCCCTGGCTTTAATTACAAGGCAATTGGTCTCACTAACAAAGTGGGACACGGCCTGAGAGTGTGCATGTGCATGAGTGCGTACATGTGTTTTGCTTGTGTGCGCAGTTGTGTATTTCTTGGGCTCGCACAGGGCATCAGAGAGTAGGCTTTGTAAACAAGACGTTAGCATCCTGTCGTGCAACGCTGAAGCGTCTCCCCCAGTGGACTGCACTGTCGATTGACCCTGAGCCGCCACTCACACATACGCGCTCAGTTCCAACCTCTGCACGAATGCTCATATAGTTCTGTAAAAGAAGAGCACGTAGAGTGCTGCATTGTGAGCCTCCTCAAAGTAACTCCTGTCGTTAAAGGAAGCAGAAAAAGTGCGACTCGCTTTGCCTGAAAACAAAAGTCTGGTAAAACATTAACGGGCACATCTGACTGAAAGGTGTCATAAATATTTGTTTCCTAAATCCCCCAATCTGCATGAACAAGAGGTGCACTTGTGTGTGTGTGTGTATTTATGTACATAGCTGGGTGTGTGTGGTTGCTGAGCACCATAGGCCCTTCTTTCAACACATTAGGAAACACAGGAAACTCTTCACAACACAGGAGCCCTCTTTTCACGTCAAGACGAGCGTGTCAGAACAAAGTCTCTTCTCATGTCTCTCATCTCTACCAAAATATGCCACCACTTGAAGCTGCTGTGCCTCACCTTGCGTGATGAACCCTCTCCCTTTATTCACACAGTCTGGAAGAGAGGGACGGAGCAAGGAAGGACTGAAGAGCATCGTGACATTTCCTTCCCGAGAAGGACAGAGGGACTCCGGCCCTCCGTGAGAGAGTTTCTAAATGTGTCTACCTTTATTTTACGTCCTCACTATGTACACACTTCACTTCCACACTCAGCTGAATGTCCAAGATAAATTAAATCATTTTTTATGTCATTTTTTGTGAGTGGAAAGAAGCTAAAAAGATTGTCCACATCATCAGCTGAAGATATGTTGGTGCAATAATGTGAAAATGTGTATATTATGTCATCTGCATGAGAAAGTACGTGAGACAAAGAAAACAGAGACTCAGCTACAACTTTAAATCACCACACTGACACTAATTACAAGACAATGCCCTAAGTTAACAATACAGATTTTGCTGTAACTCTTAGCAGTGATGTTTCTTAAATAAGCTCTTTTCAGGCAGTTTGCTCTGTTTGTGTGTGCTAAGAAACCTGAAATAAAAACCAGCACCCTGCCAACATCTAACAAGAAAAGAAATCCCCTTTCAATGCCCAGTCCTTCAACCAGCACAGCAGGGTGAGAGTATCGGCCTCTATCACAGCCTGTGGGTGACATTGGGACATTTTCCTTTTGTGCAAATTAAGCGCAGGGAGCAAACTGTTGCTATGGAGACTGTAGTTAGTGATGCGGTGGGCAAAGCCACACCAACTAGTGTGGAGGAGAGGACTAAGCTGAACATACTGAGAGGATCACAGAGTACACAGGCTACCACAGCCCCGCACAAACACACACAATGTGCAAGACTCAGGAAAGCAAATAAAAGGCTTTCTCTGATATATATTTTTCTCTTTGGGTCAGGCGTTTTGAATGATAATTCGACGTGGCCACATTTGAAAGCTTGGATGAAGCTTTTTTTGTACACTCAGTGTGTCATTGGAGCTGCTGCACAGAAAGAGTTTGTGGGTTCGCTGAAAGGAATGACATGCCTGCCTGGGAATGCGACTGATCACATCTCAGCACCCTCACCTTCTCTCCAAAGTTGTTACAGTGCTGAAAAAAGTGGACGGATAAATAGATGGGCACAATGAGAGTAGACAGTAGGATGGACAGATAACCAATTTTCCAGATATAAACTGATGGGAGAAGCAGGCTGCGGAGGACAGAGAGGAGCCAGTTATCTCTAAATATAGTTTTAGGTCTGGAAAAGCCATGTTTGGAAAGCGTGTGTCACTATCTAGCTAGTGAGTGTTGTTTTTGTCTTCTATCTGCCCGTACACACTATTGGCTTCCACTGACAACCTTAACAACAGACAGCCAATTCAATTCAATCTCTGTCTGATTGGAGGTAACAGATCTGATTACCTCTCATACAAGGCACATGTGCACACACACACACACACACACACACACACACACACTCCAAATACCATTGTTTGTGCTCTAAGATTCCCCAGGGAAAGATATCAGAGTAAATGGCTGCGGTGATTGTGCCAGATAGACTGGATGTGTGCATAATATCCACATGAAGAAGATAATGTGTTTGCTAATCGCACACCAGAGACAAACAAACACGCACCCACATGAATCCACACACACACACACACACACACACACACACACACACACACACACACACACACACACACACATACACACACAAAGGCTAACAGCTGCACAGCTATAACCCTTAACCACTCTTTTCATGCTGCTGGCTGCCAGCTACACTGTAGAAACACCCTCCCACACAGTCTCAGCCAAATCCCATTGTGGGAGAGTCGTGATTTTTTGGAGTTGTGATGACAGTTGACTGTGTTTGTTGACAGCAGCAGAAGTTGTTATAACTTATAATCATATTCTGTTTCACATCACGACAGACAGACAAGCATCAGTGAATGTTTTATTTGAGCATTTAATGATGCTATGAATACAATACGGCTAATAGCAAAGCAAAAAAAAAAACCTATCTATTGGCCAGAGCCAGTGTTGTTGCACAGCAGGTTTTTAGAAATGAAAAAATCAAATGATCCAAGGATCGCTGGTCATCTGCCAATATGGCTGTCTGGGTAGAAAAGGTCAATAATCACGGTCTCACTTTACCCATGTTTGGCTAGCCTCAAATACTCATTTGCAACCTTGATAATACCCATGTACATTGTCACAACAATACAGGCACAGTACCATCTTCACAGACATATGCCAAAGTCAGCACAGTTTAGAACAGTGTGGGATTTCACTATTTTGAGCTGAATCCTTAGTCACGCTTTTGTTTAGTTTTGTCATAGAGCCACTTTAGATGCTTCATGCTGCATCGGCTGTGAATACATTCTGCAGACCATTGGTAATCTACATTATACTATGGTACTGTAAAATAAAACTCTGCTCTCTCTCATCCAGCTTGTTAACAGAGTGAACTTTTTACCCTGTTTTGACTAGAAAACAGCTGAGTCTCTGTGGGGTGAAGCAGAAGCAGAACACAAATCTAGCGTTCTTTAAGCGTGCTGTAACATTTTAAATGTAATCTGTGATTATATTAATTGCACTACATTCAAAGATGCAGTGTTGTTGAAATCCTATGTTGTTATGTCAAAATGATTTGCATGCACGGTAAAAGTGTGAAATGCAATTCAAAAATTCCCCAGAGTAAGGCGTCCATGGTTCATCACACTTCATTAACAAGGTGGGCGCTGAGATGTACAAGTTCTAAGTGGAGACAAAACGTCAGCAGCTCTTGGGCTGTTCACCAATGTCAAACTGGCTTTCTGTTCTAATTTGACAGTCACATAAAAGAGTTTGTACTGGCAGACTGTCAGCTGCATGTTTTATTGATAGTGAAAAATATGAAACTGTGTTTCCTTTTAAAATACTAACATTTCTACTAATTAAACCACACCAGACATCTTACTGCTCACTGCCTTGTAAAAAAAATAAGGTTGCAAAAGGCAGAGTGAGAGTGAGACACAAGCTTTTGTCAAAGTTTAAATGATTGTTGTTGTTTTTTTCCAGCACAGTACGGGCTATTCAAATGTGTTCGTTGCACTTATTTCAAGCTGCATTGTCACCAAGTAAAACAGATGTTTTGTGTATGATTTTATCCATTTCCCACCACAAACTACAATGTGCAAATGTTTACTGTCTTTCCATGTACAGCCCAAGGCCGCAGGTGGAAATCTAAGCTCAGCTTTAAGCAAAACTGCTGTTTTGTTGTAATTATGTCAGTCAAGGTAAAATGAATACCCGTTGGTTATCTCATATTCACAATTCAGAAAATGTTCTGTTTATATTATCTACCGGGGAGATAATGATAGGCATATGTATTTTCATTAATAAATACATAAATTGAAATACTGAACATGATCCCTACTGAAAGCACCTTTTTTTACATTTGGCCCCTGCAAAACTCTCTGCACGTCCCTGTTAACAGGTCTGGAAGTATAAAAGAGAAGCCACACAATGATAGAGAAAATAGAAAAGAGGGAGATAAATCATAGTTCTCCTATGTACAATGATTCGTTCTTTCTCAAGCAATACAAGAGTTTGATCTCTTAAGCCCTGAAAGTGGAAACACTTAGAGCTCTCAGATAAAGTATATGACCCTGTGATTTGGGATTGTGAGTGGTAATGCTTGGTTATAAGTGGTCACAAGTGAAAATGTTTAGAAACCAGCGGTCTGAATGATTATTTAAATAACACTGGAATCATGATATGATACTATGAACACCAGAGTCACCAGGGTGAGGGTGAATGATGGAGAGAAAGAAAATCGGGGATAGAGAGTTATAGGAAGATATAATCAGTCCAGAGGATTAGACTATTACACTTCAAGACTTGAGCCTGACCAATATGACTAATTCATTGTCAGTGGAAGCAGAAAGCTGCAGTTCTTCAGTTCCAGTCATGTAAATACTAAAGGTCAAAGGCTATCTCTACCTTGTCATGGTAATTCAATAAAAACCTTTTAGTAGAGAAAAGACTGCACTTAGAAGAAAAATGGCCCCTGAGCTCACAGAAGAAACATAATTGTGTATTAAAAAAAAAAAAAAAACAGGCACATGTGCCCTCACTCTTCCAGACACACAGTAATGCACAGGCGCAGGCACACACCATCTATGATTAATGTGTGACATGCAGCAGTCCCATATTCTTTTTCATTATATTCTTCTCCACAGAACTGTGAAACAAAGGCCTGAGATTAAACAGCTCTCTTCGCATTGACTCATTAGTCTCTCTCTCTTCGTGATCAGTCTTTGCTCTGTGTCGCACTCATCTAGGACAAGGTCATTTAGGAGTCAGAGCAATGGGAAGAAGAAAAGCGAGGGACTATCCTGCAAGGATTCTCACAACAGAAGCTGCCGTTTATACTTTATACCCTGATGACGGTCCGTTTTTTCACCTATCTGTTTTCATTAAAATCCAGCTACTCCAAAGGGACTGAAGCTGAAACGTGTGTATGTACTCAGGTCATTCACATGAATCACAACAACAGGAACATTATCAAAGTTTCCTATTCCCAGGGCACGTTTGTTGCTTGCGTGTGGTATATGATTGCATTTTACTTTCATCACCCTGTTGAGATTATGTGTGTGTGTGTGTGTGTGTGTGTATGTCGGCAAAGATGACCCAGATGAAAAGAGGGATGAGTACTAGATGTGCCCGTTAATGTTTTACACCCAGTTTGATAAGTCTGTAGTTGAACAAACTCTACATCCTCATTTTAAAGAAAAGATATGCAAACAGAGACAAAAGTAAAGGTGGTGTGTGCGTGTGTGTGTCCATGTGTGTGTGACAGAAAGAGACATGGGGGAAGAAGGCAGAGAGGAGAAGCTAAAAACCCTCAAGTCTGAGTGCTGAAGGCAAACCATTCATCTTTCCTCTCATATGCTCTGCTGGGATATAATCCCAGTGCCAGTGTGTGTGTGTGTGTGTGTGTGTGTGTGTGTGTGTGTGTGTGTGTGTCTGCATCTCCCCAAATATGGAGAGCAGTCTGAATGATGAACATGATCTCCATTGCAGCAGAACAATACCGTTTCTAAATAGGACATGAGAGGCGTCCAGCCGTCTCTCGCATACTGTGTACGGGAGAACCGATGCTTGTTTGCAAGGGCTGAAGTCACCGTGTGCAACGAGGCATCTGCTGCAGGTGATAGTGTGTGCACGTGTGTGTATAAGAGTCGTTCCCAATGGTGTCCAGCGTTTTTGCTACATCAATCACATGCTTATTCCGAAAGTGCTAGGCGTCGCTCTCACAGTCGGGCAGGTGGCACCAAGCAGCTGGGTGATGGCTGCCAGCCTGGCCCCTGGCATCACCTCTGCTCTGAGACCACCCAGGCCTACTCTCATACATCTGCTAGCTACCTGCTTCTGGAGCTTTTCACACCTGGATCTGTTTGCTTCTCACCAACCACAACAACTCTGCACCTGTTTGTAGGAAACCTACTGTACCCCCGCCACCTGTTAATTAGTTATGGCTGTTTTGCAGCCCTGAATTTTGTCTAACCACATTCCATCATCAACAACAAATAAAGGCACAGCTAATGAAGAGAAAAGAGTAGATGAAAAAGATTAGTGTAATAACTGATTTTAACCAGAGCTAAGGCTGCAACCTTGGAAAAGAGTCAATGGGAACCGATTTCAATCAATTTAGCAACGTTATTAGCGGTGGTGAAATGGAGTCATGTGATCATTGTTGCTACGTCTGACTGGTGAAACAAATGTGTAGAATAAATGGTAAAAGTAAGGAGTCGAGTGTTGTCCAATGTAAAGTAAATGCAACTCGTTACTACCCACCTCTGATCATAATGGTGACATTTGGAGAGTCAAATATTTTTTGGGCTGGTACTCACTGTAAAACGTTTGAGAACCACTGCATTAGCTGATTGAATGAACTGATTCTATTTAGTTACCTCAGTTTCAGCTGGCTCACTGCTACAGCCGTCATTATTAATAATGGTATTAGTTACGTTTTCACAGTAATGAGTTAAAAACATTGTGTCTCTAATGATGCCAAAGTGATGAGTAAAGAAATAATAAGAGGTTAACTGGAGTCATTACCACCTTTCTAATGAACAATAAAGTAGGTTGGGTTCATTCAAAATGAACAAAACATTTCCAACACTTCTCCAAACTGTGCAACAGGTCTCATGGTGCACCTACCTTTCCTCTTGGAATCCCGTCTGACGCTGCTGGGCCTGACCGCTGGCTGTAGCTCTGCCTCTGTTGACATCCTCAGGCTCCAACTGGGCTAGACTCCGCTCCGCAGGGATCCGCTGGGCTCTGAGGGTCCAGTTCACAGCGTCAGTGCTGGCTGTGCGTGTGTGGGCGCCGGGTGCGTGCGTGGAGGCGCCAGGTGTGTGTGTGGGCACACAGGCTCATGGGAGAGGGATGGGCGTTTAGCCCTGACACAACATCCCACACACACCCACAGAGAGCTGGTGGAGAAAGACAGGAAGAAAGAGGTTTGCTTCAGTTAGGTTGTGTTTACTCTTGGCAGGCGAAACCTAGCAAGAGCTCTCAGCAGGCATGAGAATGAGCTTGTTTCTGATCAGGGGCCTTGAGTAGATGTTGCCCATGGTAACAGACTAAAGAGACCTGTTCTACACTTCCTACTTCCTGTCAATAATGTGTCTCAATAAGGACACCACCTATCCTTTATTTCCATCTTTATTCATACAATAATGATTTAAACAGACTTACAAGCACCAATAACGTCCATTTTCACAAAAGTTCTACCCAAATAAATTAATTTCTTTAATTTCTAATTAATTTTGACTATAAAGTCTAAATATAAGACACACAAGCAAATAGACAGACAGGCTGTAAACTGTGGTAGAAGACTACAAAGGATAGTTTGGTTAGTAATTAATTCATTTTTAAAATTAGTTTCTGTTACTTTTCCAGACAGTTACCTTGGTGGCACTATGATTATCATTACCAATAGAAAAGATGACCATAATTACTAACACTTACATTAGCTCGAACTATTATTTCTCTTTAACAGTCCTACCATACCAGCTGCCTTTCCTGGGCCCTGTCCAGTGCCTGATGGACCCCTCTTGGCCCCAGCATTCTGTCCCTTCTTTGCCCATCTGCCGCTAATTTATTCTGAAGTGCTGACTGGCAGCAACTGCCATCACCTCGCAGCCAAAAACACTCTAACCCTGTCACATGAATGCATTAAAAAATCTGCACATTAACATGAACGCACAAGTGCAGACGAGCTCCTTTCTTACACAGAGACAGCAGGAGACAGCTGCGAGTTGACATCTTGCATAATGAATCTGACTACCTTCTGAGCTGCTCTTCACCTTTCCTTAGACTATCAGTCTTGACCTTTCTTTCCCTCCCTGTCTCCATCTAACAGTGACTGAGTGCAAACTTGAACAAAACCAAAAGAGTGGTGCTTCTTGGGGAAGAGGGAAATCTCCCCTATTCTCTTCCTCCCCCCTCTCTACAGTGTTTCTATGTGAATAGGAGGCCCCTATAAGCCTCGGGCGAGAACAGATGAATTGAGAGGCTTTTAATTTGCTGCAGACAGAACAGAACAGAGTCCATTTAATTCTGCCAGCAGAGGCCATGTCGGCAAAATGCTGACAATATTCTTTATCTGGTCCAAACACACTGGAAAAGTGTGAGTCACTCCAATTACAGGCATTATCAGCAGCACTGTTCCACCAAATGGATGGAGAGCGAGCGAGTATGAAGAGAGAGGGGTTAGAGGGAAGAGAAATGAACAAAGTGGAAAGAAAGTGAGGGGTGAGGGGACATAGAATGGGTGAGTAAGATAATGAGGAAGGGGTAAAAGGGGAGAAAAAAAAGCCCAAGGATGTAAAATCACAAGAGAAAGAATGGAGTTTGAGCGACTTCAGCTCTAACCCTGAACGTGTCCCCCTCTGTCCCCCTCTTCTCTCTCCTTTTTGTTCTCTGAATTTGTTCTTTTTCTAGCTGTAAAGTCTTTCAGGCAGCATCTGGAGCTTGTGTTTAAGGAAGATGGTCCGTTAATCCTAGATCTGGACCAGAATAGAAGCAGTTTTAGAAACCCCTCTCCATGCTTTAACCAAGAAAATAACAGCTTTCATTCCTTAACTACAAAAAAGGCATACTCATTACTGTGGTGTTACAATCCAAATCATATTAGGAAGAAAATAGAAATTAGTTTTGATTCTGTTAGATAAACTGCTCCTGTGAGACCACTACTTTACTCTACTTAGTTTAAGTCCAACTCATCCAAATATCCAAACAAAAACAGCCGCACACTGGTGAAAATGAGCAAGAAACAGGACTCTGCGGCCAAAAATGAAGAATATGCTGCAGCACTGTTCTCCAGACGTCTCAGAGGCTCCAGACATATGGTTTTTTCCTTCAGAGACTCAGAGTTCTACATCTAAGCTACAATCCCTGCTAGGGAGAACCGGCTAATTTAAAAAAAAAAGAAAAAAAAAGACGAGAACCAATCCACGTCTAGTTTCAGCAAATTCCTTGCTCCAAGATAACACGAAGGAAAGAGCAACACAATCAAAAGCCACGGTGAACACTGCTGGTGGTTTGACCTGGAATCAGCGCAGGAGCTAAAAGTAGCAGCAGAGTAGGATGTGAACATAGCTTACTGTGTCTGGATTTAGACAGCAATACGAAGCCACACCAGGGGAGACACGGAGTAGAGGGAAGGAGGAGAAGCAGTAAATTGGACGTCCGTAAATGTGGTGCTGCCAACAGGCCTGAGTGGGTGATGTGAGGATCTGCCTCTGTGTGTGTGTATGTGTGTCTTCACTGTATTTGTGTATGCGAGTTGATAAACAGGATGCTGCCAACAGGAGCTTAATGCCCAGAAATCATCTGCAGCTACAGTAAAGTCTGCCAGGCGAAATAAAAAAAATCAAGAAAGAAAAGGGGGGGTTGGTGCTGGCTATCCTCGCTCCTCTCTCTCTTTTTACCCACCTCCCACTCTCTCAGGGTAATTGTGTTCTGTCCATCAGGCTCAGAGTTAGATTAGTGGCTCCACTCATTCAGCTCTCCTGCCATCTCAATAATGAATAATCATAGAGACCACCTCTACCTCACACTACCTTTCTCACTAGCTGCACTCTATCCATCTTCAGCCTCCACCCACAGCTCTTACTCCTCCCCCTCTCACCAACACCACCTTTGTACACCTGTCCTGACACCACTGCAGAGTCCTTATCGGAAACACGTCTCCCCTTTGTACTCTGTGAATAATCATAACTTCATGTTCTAAAGGTTATCCCATGTTAGTGTACAGTCTGTCACAGTTCAGATGTTTGAATAGTAAATGAATACTCTAATCTTACTTTCAACTACATTTTCAGTCACACATAAAGTTCTAGCGATCGAGTTGGTTAAATGTCATCTAACAGAGTGCACTCGCAAAAAGTCAACCAAAGCACCTAAGCTCACACTATGTTTTACCAGAGGACTGTAAACAAAGGATAGCGAGACAAAAGGTAAATATTCAGACCTACCAGTTTACGTCGTGTAGTAGGAAAAATAAAAATACAGTATCCGCTCAACTCTAATAGACGAACTAACTAGCAGGAGGCAAAGAGCAGTGAAGAATGAAACAGAGCATAACAGGAAAAGAACTAGGATAGGATAAAACATCAACTACAGTAAGAGAGATAAGACACACCAGTTGGTCAATGAGTTGATAGACTGTGTGTGTGTGTGTGTGTGTGTGTGTGTGTGTGTGTGTGTGTGTGTGTGTGAGAGAGAAAGAGAGAGAGAGAGAGAGAGAGAGAGAGAGAGAGAGAGAGAGAGAGAGAGAGAGAGAGAGAGAGAGAG
>JAUYWH010000020.1:6574007-6586326 GCA_034779795.1 Ctenopoma multispine
TTTTTTTTTTTTTTTTTGTTTGTGTGTGTGTGTGTGTTTGTGTGTGTGTGTGTGTGTGTGTGTGTGTGTGTGTGAGATATAGAGAGAGAGAGAGAGAGAGAGAGAGAGAGAGAGAGAGAGAGAGAGAGAGAGAGAGAGAGAGAGAGGAAGAAACAAGAAAAAAAGGCCTGAGCTGTGGGGTAAAGTACAGTGTCACACCCACGTAACTACTGCGTATATCTGCACTTTGTCCATCACGTAACCAACGATAAAAGGAAGTGCAATGTCATTAATCCCAATATATAATATGATAAATGTGATCCAGAAAATAAAGTCAGTAACAGGTAATTAGCGGATAATAAACACGCAGCTTTTCATATGTGAAACCTTGCTACTCTGAGGTTATGGAAAGTTGGTTGTGTAAAAAAGAGAGAGAGTCCCAGAAATCCTCAGAAATGTGAAATTGTGATGCTCATTCTCCTATTCTGTCATTTCATGGAGAAAATAAGTAGCTCATTAATGCAAACAACAATCAGCAGATGAATCATAATGAAAAGAATCATTAGTTGCAGCCTTTATCTAATCTAATACTGGAAATAGTTCTGATATTGCTGTTGCAGAGTGATTAGGAAAACATTGTGGCTGCTCTTAAATGAAATCAAGTACAAACTTAAAACAAAGTATGAAAGTCATATGGTACATGCATACATTACACTGTAAGTTTCAAAAGTACTATTTAGTCCTGTACAGGCATTTAAGATAAGCTCTCCATCCACCTGCACAACCACACATTCATTTGCATAGTTTGATTGTCACACATGACATTGTGGGTCACTGCAGTTATTACCTGCTGAGAGGCAACTGTCAAAAAGCATGTTATTACAACTCAACATGTCGTATCACAGCTGAAGCGTGATATACCAGTCTTTTGATAAAACGGGCATTTTGTCACTGACTTAAATAGTCAGTACACCCCCACATCTTATTAGCAGTGCTGCATTGCAGACAATTTGTGTTAAAGTTGACGCAAGAAAAATAAAAATTGTGACTTCACCAGTAGTTCGTTCTGTAGGACATACAAACAATATTTCAAAATCGTTGCTGCAGCTGTCTGGTGGATAAAGCACCAGATACTACAGCAGGCCTGGAGGCCTATAAGAACAGCAATGCAGCTAGTTCAGCAGGCAGTCAGCCAGGCCACCAACCAGCACAACAGCACACTGCAGGAGGGAAACATGGAAACACAGGACTCTGAGCTGCCCTAGGTACTCCACAAGGCTCCCTGCCAGCCCGAATGACTAGAAGGAACATTCAGCAGAACGCCTCATCGGGAGAAGGTAAACATACACATACACACACTCTTCCACCCACAATCTCCTGCCAAAAATAGGATACCCCACAAGATGTCTGCTTCACGTGCACGTGCAAATCACAAATTAACACAAGAACACGCACACAAACACACATGCCTCACATCATCTTCACCTAACCTATTTACAGACATGGGGCTGCAGATATCAAAGCACCGCGCTCTCTTTGGGGAATTCCTCGTTTCTCATGTTTTAAGGGGAAATAGATGAAAACGAATCTCGTTCTCCCTGCACCTCCCCAGTGTGCATGTGTGCGTATGTGTGCATGTGTGTCTTCTCTGATTTGTTAATGTGCTAAAATGCAAATTGGCCCTGCTCAACAATGTGTGTAAGGTTGTCTTTTTCATGCAGGGAGGAAGCTGCAGCTTTGCTGACAGACTATGGATGTGCCTTATATATATTAACAAACCTGCACTCTGATTCCAGCTTTCTGTCTGTGTGTCTGTCTGTGTGTCTGTCTGTCAGTCTGATCTCCTTCAACCCTCCTCTACTTTCAAGCTCCAAGCTGCCTCGTTGTCATCATCATCGTCTCTATTAACACATGCACGCCACAGTCTCTCTTGCTGAGCTCCAAGCATTGCATTTTCAGTTTGTCTTCAAACCTCTGCAGCTGAGATGGTCATCACACAGTCAGATCTGCTGCATGTTATTTATCATTCCCAGTGCACAACATGTGGAGGCGTGACTGTAGCTCCATCCTCCCTAGGAATGATTCAGTGATTTATGATTGCTTGTAGGGGACGGCAGGCTAACATCAGCAGTATGGTAATGGATTTTCATGATCAACCAAGTATGGTACAAACTGATAACTAGACCTTCTGACCATTATTCCCTTTGGTCCTTTATGTACAAATAAATAGAATTCTATTTATTGTTTTAATGGCATCTTTACTTAAGTCATTTTATGCGTCATCAATGTGAGAATGAATGAATTTATTGCATACAGGGGAAGGATAGCAAACACAGCAACAAGAGGACTGAAGGTTTTACAGTGGACGCTGACACATGAACCAGGGTCACACGCGCAGCTTCATAACAACTTAGTGACAATTTTGCCAGTTGCTACCATTGTGTCCCCGCCAGCTCTAAAGCCACGGGTCAACTTATTCTGTGGAGAACTCATCATCACTGAGTTACAGTTCACTGTGCTGCTGGCCTGTTAAAACTGTCCGCTCAACATGATTTAGGTCCCTCACAGGCTCTCAGGACCCACATCAGGACAGCCTAAAGTGAGTGATGGATTTGTTACATCTGTGGAGTGAAAGAGAAGAAAGGAGGATTCTGGTGCATAAAAATAGAGCTGGAGCCTGCCGGAGCAGAAGACTGAGACTTAATGAGGGATGCAATCATCAATTATTTAAAACACTTAATCATGGTGTCGCACAATACTGTTGCACAAACACACACACACACACACACACACACACACACACACACACACACACACACACACTGACAGATTATTTACAACGACTGGCATTTTTGAGTTGCTTGTTTGGACCATTCCACATCCAGACAAAACCAACTCACCATATCACCCTGTTTGTGTGTGTATTTATTCATTTAGCCATGATTTTCTTGTGTTATTTTGTTCTGTTTTGCCACAACCAATTAGTTGTGACTGACATATTTTCTTGTTACTGAAAATGGAAGCTGTAGTAAGTAAGAGTCTTTCAGTTATCCTTTCATTCATTCTTATCCCACCTTATAAACTGATTGGTTGACTTAGAAAAACTCCACACAAAAGGCCTTTGATACAGTAGCTGGTTGATTTAAGCCCTGTTAGCAATGCACTCATCCAATAGAAGGTGTAGGTACTGATAAATACCTCATTAAGTACATCAACGATACATCCACATCCGGTGTTCCTCTGTTACATGAAAATGATTCCAATGGGTTCCACAAAGTGAGGTATACATGGCTTCTTTGAGGCATACACACATTCATTATATTTATGTTTAGAGTAGTGTCTAAAGGAAGGTACAGTTCTGCTCAGTCTCTGCATATTCAAGTGAAAACAGAGTGTAAAGACTGGATAACGGGGTAGATGGTTATACACTGCCTCAAAGAAGGATGCTTTAGGCTAAACCTTCAACAATAACAGCCTTAAACGTCTTCGCTTGCAGATCGCTGGTGAGCCCTAGCTGAGCAGCTCACTGCGAGCAGCGAGACACACCAGAGAAGTCAACGTGTGAGCTTTATCGATAGTTTCAAACTATGTCTGCCTGTATGTCTGCACTGCAGGGGAAGGAAAGATTCTCTGTGCTGCTCCTCTGAACCCAGGGAATGTCTGGTTCAACCCTTCCTACCCTTGGGGAAGAAATTCTCCATTGGTACAATCTTCTCCTCAGTCCTCTGTGTTCTGCCTCCTGCCACTAGTGGTCATCAGTCAGTCACATTTCCTTCCTCTTGCCCACACACACATTTGTCCTTCCAGTTAAAACACAGCCACACTAAATGCTTTTCTTATGGACTCCCCAGCACTTCATACACACACACACACACACAAACACACACACATCAAGCCCTGATAAACACTGCAGCTTCTGATGTCATCAACAGATCCACAGTGAATCACCATGGGATTGTCAGACTCAGGACATAATCTGCATAAACTCCATTTGTGAATTCCAAACTCTTTGAACTTGTCACAAATATTTCCAGCCAAATTCACACACATATACACACACACACTCCGTGGCAATGTGCAACAATCATGCCACATACGGAGTCAGCAAAGGTCCCTGGAGCTGAAACTTTTTGCCAGCTCTTGAAATAGACCCTTTTAGCACCCTATGGTCTATTGGACTTCTGCTCTGTCTGAACTCTCACAGAGAGTAGAGGGGCTATTAGCATTCACTTCCCTGTGGGGCTCTGAGTCAATACAAACCTCTTAAAGCTCAGAGGGGGCTGTGTGTGTGTGTGTGTGTGTGTGTGTGTGTGTGTGTGTGTGTGTGTGTGTGTGTGTGTGTGTGTGTGTGTGTGTTTATGAGAGATTTCAGACACATTTGTTCTAAACATATATTAGTTGTAAATAGACATTGGTGTGAATACACAGGTATATACACAGGATAAGTCCTTGCTTGCCTATGTGTGTGTGTGTATTTGTATGTGTGTATCTGTATGTATGTGGTGCAGGTAATGATGGTGTACTAAACAGAGTACCACCCCATCAGGGCTCAGCATCTCCGTGCCATCCATCATAGTGCAGCTGTTAATGATACCAGTACATACACCAGCACAGAGAGAGTCGGGGCAGCCAGAGGGAAGTATGGAAAAAAATAAAAAGGGCAACAGAGACAGAAGAAAAGAAAGAAAGAGAGAGAGCCAGAGAGGTTATAGTGGAAGGGAAGGCGAAAGAGGCAGCTGGGATTAAAAGAGACAAAGAACAAGAATTTTTCTGTTATGACAGTACTGTATGTTATGTTATATAAAAATCCTTGTCATGCCAATAGCTAATTTGAATTTCTCATTTGCATTTGAGAGAGAGCAGGGAGGAGGAGGGTAAAGGGAGAGAGAGCTGGTAGAGAAGAGGCAAGCAGCATGAAGAGGGAAGGAAATGTGCTGTCACAGGCTGAAGAGTGAAAGACTATGTGTGTGACTGGAATAGGCAATCTGATTCTGCAAGTCCTTCTCCTCACTCTCCCCTTTAACAAACACACACAAACACACAACACTGGCCACTGCCAAACACAGCGAGAAGCTGAGGCTGAGTGTGTGTGTGTGTGCTATGTGTGAGCTCCATCACATCTCCTGTATGTGGATTAATATTAAAGGCAAAGAGACGCTCTTTGTCTGACCTCTTTGCTTCTCTGGAATGAGACATCAGTCTGCACTTCTGGAGATTGTGTTTTATCTTCGGAGATGGCCTCATAGTTAGTTTAATAATTACTGCCTGTGAGAGGAGACCGGATTGAAAGAAGATATTCATATTTTAAGCAACAATCTCGCAACATACTGCCACATCTAAGCCGGGCTTTTTATGTCTCACTGAAGCTTTGTGGTTGAACATTGAATATTTCTGCACTACATTCATAAACAGTTCATGAAATGTCATGTTCGGAGTTACTGAACATGGGAGTAGTTCTTCTCAAGAGATCTATGGCTCCACAATTTGTTTGGTTGGTTGAAAGAAAACAAAATCTGAAATAAAATCATCACACTTTTTTAAAAAGGCATTTTAATACTTCAACTGTGGAGACATTTAGGTGGTAACATATAGAGCTCTTCAAGCTACCATCAATGTTCTACTGTAGCTAAAATAATTTGATCATGTTGCTCTAAAGGATATTTAAAAGGTTCTTTATGGCCCCTAAACCTGGTGTTATAAAGCCTGTAAAGGTCCATTTATTGGCAGCACACAGAGTTTACCTGCTCTCTAAACAAAATAACCCAAAGCTTTCTGAAAGAAGTTCACTTTTGACAAATACATCTTCATATCATCTTCTGATACTAAATTTGTATTTTCCAGACGCCTTTTAACTGATTCATAACTCAGCCAGGTCAGTTCAGAGAGCGACAGAGACAGAAAGGACTGGAGCAGCTCTTTTTTTCATCTCATCCTATTCCTATGACACATCTTCCACTTCACGTCCTGGAGAAACACGAAGGCCTGCGGGGCTGCGAAATTATCAGATGCCTCCACCAACTAAGGGAGAATTCAGAATATGCTAATAGACAGGAGATTAAGATATGAAGCTGGGGGCACTAAGACATGTGGACGCACTTTTATATTCACACACTCACTCACACACACACACACACACACACACACAGACTGAAATCTTTTATTGTAACAAAATGTTAATAATAGATCCTGAAAACAGAGAGAGAGAGAGAGAGAGAGAGAAGAGTTCTGGACAATGTTACAGTGTGTGTTACATTTCTCATGTGAGGAAGGCGTGTGTGTCTGTGTAAAATGGCATACAAGTAAGACTCACTAGAGGGAGACTCACTAGATTGCAAAGGACATCCCTCCCTTTCTTTTTCCTCCTCCACCTTTCTCTCAACCCTCCTCCCCTGTTGCTACGGAATTGCACAAATAGGTGGAGCCCCACTGACCTCACACCTCCAGCCTCCCGACTCTTCCAGTCCTCAATCTCCTTTAACAATCTACCCATGAAAAATGAAAAATACCGCTCCTCCTTTCCCTTTGTCTCTCCTCCTCTGTGTTTCTCTGTCTGATTGCTCATCTTTCTTCATTGCTCTGCCTGCCTCTCTCCCAGGGTTTGCCATCTGTACAGTAACAGGTGCGCCGCGTATGTGACTGATGTGTTTGTTACCTGTAGCGCTGCCTGCAGTCACCGTCTGCCTGGAGAATAGTTGCCTCTACCTATCTGCCTCTTGACCTACTGGCTATAGAACCACCATGCCCTTTTTCGTGTCCTCCCCCTCTGTATGTTCAGACAGAGACAGGATGAGGAGAGGAGCACAGGATGAGCAGTTTAATGAGTTAAGGAGGCAGCTGCAAGCTGTTGTGCATTTGTATGTGTGTTTGAACGAGCTTTTGCCAGCCGTGCTGTGTTGGTATGTTCACTGTGGTGGAGTTTGGGTAATTAGTCCCACCAGTCTAAGACGGTGCCTGTATGTGTGTGCATGTATGGGTGAGTGTGTGTGTGTGTGTGTGTGTGTGAGATCCGCTGCCTCATGTCATTAGTCTCACAGGTGAGTTATTAAACGCTCTGCAACACCTGTTAGTGTTCCTCCTAACCCATCTCATCTCTGCTGTTGTCTTAATTTACAGCTACACCCCTGAACACTCCCCTAGCCCAGACAGCTACACACACCTTCCAACACACACACACACACAGCTCAACTCTAGAGCTGTTATCAAAAACAGAGTCTGCAGCATTACTAAATCCATTTATCTGTTCGAGTGACGGCTTTTGAGCTTTCAAATATACCGTAAGTCAGCATTACATAAAAAGTCATAACACCTTTACTAAGGAGTGGCTGTGGCTCAGCAGGTGGATCACAAGGTTAGTGGTTCAATTCTCAGCCTTTCCAGAACAACACGCTGAATCACAATTGCTCTAAACGGTTAGGCCACTGCCTTCCATGGTAGCTTGCTGCCATCTATGTGTGAAGTCGAATAGGTGAATGACAGACAAACTGTGAGGATACAAGTGCCAATAATGTTTTCTGACTGTTTAAGATGGAGCTGCAACACCAAAGTGAAGTTATCTGGTATCTGGTGAAGTAAGGATACAAGTGACAAATAGTCCTTAAAAATCGTAGTTTTCTTACAGGCTGCACTGATTTTAAACTTATTTTGCTGTTGAAGCCTTAATTAATTATATCACAAGCTTCTTATTTTATACACTTTTATACACAGGTTTACATCCTTTGGTCATGTTATATGTAAATTTATATTTTGAGCTTCACAATGTGAAAAAACAAAGAAGACAGCTTATCAGAAATGTGAATATTGTGGTGTTCCTCCTTCAGTCTGCACTGCCAAGCAGAAAATCAATAAAAGCAAATTTTTACAGCGATCTGAAGAATTTTTTCACAACTTAAAATGGACTTGTGTAGCCTTTGCATGCGACAGCATTCACTTGAGACTTCAGTCACATACATTGGATTTTTACAGACATGTTGCTATAGGTGAAACCAAGTAACTTTAGAATAAGCAAAGTGACTCAAGGGCTTATTCAAGTGCTACCACATATATGGGATGATATGCATGGGTGAAAGAGCGTTACAACAAGCAACAAAAAGATGTGAGAGGAACCCACGGGGATACTATGAAGAATGTTTACTAGACTTTGCTGCCAGTCTTACACCCAAACATCCATTCCTAGTACTGGGTACTCTAACATATAATTAGTTGATGCTTGTATGTTTAGTAGGATGCAGTATCTTGTAGAGCAAACCACTGAGGAAGCAACAGCACCGCACAGTCAGTCATTTAATAAACCATACAGGCAGCCACAGCATCAGGGATGTGACCAGCTGTGCTGCAGTGATATTATTATTTTGTGTGTTTCCCTGAGGGGTGTGATGTGATGGATGTCACCATTGTAAGGTAATAAATTGTGAAGGTCAATCCACTCCGGTGAAGGGGTCCACTTTCAAAGAAGGCCACCTGATAGACAATACAGGCTTCAAATATTCCCTTCAGCACACATTTCCATTACTCTTTGGGTCTCTTTTTATCAGACTGGGGATCATTAAGTTGTTCTCTCAAGAGAGCTCTGGTCAGATGCAACGCAATTGGATCACAGTAAGAACTCATTTGAGGGGCGATTTACAGCAAAGGCCAAGGTAAGAGTCTGTTTGCTCAGGGCCAGAAGAGAGTCTCTCTCCCCCTCATTGGAGAGGAGGAAAAAGAAAAGCGAGACAGTGGACTCATTGCCAGATCTGAAACCCATTAGGCACACACACAAATGCATGAAGGCACATGCCAGGTGGCAGGGTAAGGTGAGCTGGGCAGATCACAGCAGCAGGTAGTATGACTAATAACACAGCAGAACCCACTGAGGCACAGCAGGCAATCACAGCCATTTCCCACCTCACTTCTCTGTCTCTCACTTTCTGCTTCTCCTCCTTTATCCCTTGCTACTGTATGTCATTTACTCCTTCAACGACATCTCTCCCTTCTCCCATCTTTCAGTAGTTTGTGATTAGATCGCTCCATTTTAAACACACCCTTTAAAATGGAACCTTTTCTTTACACGTATCCACATGTGTGCACACGTGGGTGGTCTTTTAACACCCTCATTCCCAAAAATTACTTATCATACTATCAGCCCTCACACTGCTTTGAATAGAGAGCCCTTATCTGGAAGCACATCCAGCTAATTGAAGGCTGCCTATCTTAATGTGCAAGTATAGAGTGGGTGGGAGGGTTTGTGAGTGTGTGTGTATGTGGAGGGAGCACAAGGAAGCCAGAGAGAAGGGTCATGGCCTGAGGCTAAGGGGGTATCAAAAGCACTATTATACTGAAAAAAAATCATTTAGCCTTCAGTTATACGTCCTCTTCATCATTTGACTGTGTGTTAAGTGCAGCAGCTCAGTAGAGTGTGTCAGTGTGGTAGGTGCTCAGTGGAACTCGATCAAGGAGCACAAATGACTTTAGAGCAGGTGACTGAGTCTTTCTTAAAGACGACCTCCATCTGAGAGGCTTGACACGCACACACACACAGACACAGAAGATTGCTGGACTCCTAAGTTTTCAGGATAAACTTGCTATAAACTATGCAGTCACACAAGTAACATGGCGCCCATATGTAAAGGACATTAATGTGGTGCGTCATTTGTGCACATTGTGAGAAATTGACGCTACGCATACGGAAGATGCAGCCCTGCATATTACCGGTGGGGCGATATGAGACAAACTTGGCTTTGAATCACCACAAGAATAGCAGTATGTAAAAAAATTCATGTAAAAAAATGTGATTGTGCATACACTCGCTCCCAGCGCAGGCGCTTACACATTATTCACCAAAGCACAGAGTACATAATTGGCTAAAGAGTCAAGCCAATATAAAGCCAAAGAAACCCAGGATAATATCACTGCAGATGGTAAACCACACCAGGACCAAAGCACTAGTAAATCTGGGCTTGTACTGCAAAGGCAGAAAGTAGGTGTCTTTGATTGCTTTGTTTCTGATAGATAAGATGACAACTGTTTACTCACAGCTGCAGACTTAGCCATAAGAACTAGATAAGCTGATGTAGTATCAAAGCTCAATGCTGCGAGGTTGTTTTAGAGTCCTTCTGCCTATTAGTAGTCAAAAATTGCTTAATGCTGCTTTAAGCTTCTTTGGGCTTTCACAAAATGAGCGGTACAGCTGTATTTTGTTTCCTGTAAAGGCTTGTCTCATAAATACATGCTTAGTAGCACTAAAGCTCCACTTTTACAGCTCTATCTAAAGCACAAAGCCACGCTAACTAGCCGAGGGATTATTTGAGCTGAAAAATTCCAGCAGTTAAGTGACGACTGCGTCATTATATATATTCCTAACATGTATTTATTTGCATGCAGGTCAAATGCTCTTATATGACAAACTGTAAACATTTAAAAGTGAGAAAGATGAAATGTTGACACGAAAGGGACATACAGTGGGTCATTAAGAAGGTGTAAAACTCTAAATGTAGTAACAAATAACAGTAATGTATAAATTACTATTATTGTCATATATACTACAATGCTGAGTATTTATTTTAGCTATCTTGAAGTGACTTGACTTGTGAGTACTGTGGCTGTGATAAGTGCACATTTTAATAGCATATATTTTCCAGAACAAAAAAGGGGAATCATAGTGATTTCATTGGTGCATCACTGGTTATGGACTCTATATATCCATCAACAGATGTCCAGAGGATAATCTTACCTTCGTGTGTGCAGGATAGAATGGATTTACTTAAAAGCTGTGGAAGTGCTGATCAAAAGGTAAGGAAGAACTGACAACCGATTGGTGACAGTGCAGTGGTAAAAGGTGTGATATCCCAAATTTCACAGTTCTTAAAGTTTCCTACAAGACTATCAAATGCTGCTTTATTTTTGCTGTTAGTGGGCAAACTGGTCATTGCTGGTCAAATCAAACCACTTGTGGTTGATCTTTTGCAAGTTAAATGACGTAAACCTTCAAAACTTTACATTTACTGCATTTATTTAAAGACAGGTCTAATGACACTGCAAAAAGTGTCCCTCTCCTGGCACAAGTTATGTATATCGAAAAGTGAAATCCAGTAGTTGACAGTGAGGCATAAAAGAAATCATTAACTTTTGTGACCTTCTGACAATTATCACTGGCATAATATCCTCGCTACAGTGTGAAACCTAGTTTTAAATTAGACCTGTTCATTTATAATGTGCCCCCCTTCCTCTCTCAGTGGTTGCTAGTACGGTCAAAGCCACTGACCTCTGCACAGCAGGTCTAAAAAATGAGCTATGGAGACAATGACTTTAAATATGATAAACTGCATTGAATCTGCTCCCCTCATCTTTCTCAATGCACAGCAGAATAGGAAAGACCCAGAGCCTGTGTGTGCATGTGCAGACTGGGAAGACGTGTGGAGAGTACAGCAGCTGTGTGTGTCCAAGTTTATGCATGTGCGTAAGTGTGTACTCTTACATGTGAGGGCTGACGACTCTGTGCAGAGGATAAATGACCGAGGCTGAGCAGTGAAATGTCCACTCACAGTTCTACAGCACCGCTGACATTGAAAAGCTTCAGTTATTACTCACCTCAGCCTTAACCTTCTGTGAGCTTCTTTTCTTTTATGCCTCAGTTCATTTCCCTCTCATACATAAACAATTTCAATGTTATGGTTATAAAATGTGCACTAGAAGAAGATCAATTACACGTAGAGCAGTGTAAGCAAAAACATAAAAATCGCTAAAACTAATCCCTCCGAGTTTTTCCACTGTGGCTTTAATGCTGCATGAAAAAGATCTCATTTTGATCATTTTTATGTTTCTGCCTTAATTGAAACTTAACTTAGTTTATAGGTTGAGAAGACTTCATGATCCGTGAAACCACATAAAACTCCTTTTCCGTGATCCCAAAAGTGCTTGGCTGCGACACTGAAGTGCTGAACACTGATCTGAAGCACACAAGTTTTTAAATGAGTCAAAATGCATGAGGAGGTGCATGTGTGTCTGCACTCGAGCCCAGCGAGCAATGGATGATATGTGAATCAGATGCTTCGGGGAGGCTGCGCCTGATGCAGTTCCAGCCCAGTGACGGCTCTTCTGTCCTGGACAAAGATGCCAGACTCAGTCCTTCTCTCTCCCAGTTTCATCTGCTTTAACAGATGTCTAGCACACAAGGATGCCCTACGACGACCCACGAGGAAGTGAATTAGGTTACTAGCACCTTGTCTTTCAAAATGAGACAGGGTCAGACAGGCTGTGACACTTTCACATGACTGAGTAAAATGTTCCACTGTCAGGTGAGCGAGTCAGGTGACCGCGAGGAAGAGGTAGGATTGGTTAGGACAAGGTATAAACAGGAAGTCCA